>JAOVVI020009815.1:0-13385 GCA_028571085.2 Nepenthes alata
TCAACATCGTGTTGACCGTCTGTGAGCGAGTTGTCCGCCAAGACGGTCAACGCATACGTTGACCGTCTTGGACTTTCCAGCTTGTGGTCCCGTTTTCTCACTGGGCCGCCAAAAAGCGTTGACTGGCCTTCTTGTGCTTTCGTTGACATCTTCTGGGCCAACCCAGTATTTGTGTACCCATAAAAAATGATCTCAACTATTTTTGCCCAAAAAATCACTTGAGGACTTTTATAATAGCATTAGTGCATGAGATCCCTTTGAACGCATATTAGGCACCCCACATTTTGAATTGGCACACAAGAGTCCCCTAGGTGTACACGAGCCACGCCCATTTTACTATTTGCGCACATGTGCCTCCTCAATCGCATGTCAAGTTCTGAGGCATCTACTCCTATGCAAGTCATGCGCCATCTCATGGTCCTCAAAGCATCTGTCCTAACAATTCAAGAAAGTTTCTCTCCTCCTCAGACGGCTTCATTGTCCCTAAGCCACATGATGGCAGCCTTGGAGGTAGATGCAATTTTTAGACATTATTGTTTAGGTTTTTTGCTCTGTTATAGGGTACATGGAATGTGAGTCATTTCATAAATATTTTTAGTATCGAACTAAAAGAGAAGTTCATAAGAGAACGTGGGGATTTTTTCAATTGTTGTTATAAAGTCCAAACCCAAATATTTATTTTTTAATGATAAATTTAAATAATTGATGAATTATTCATACTAATTTTTAGTTTAGGTTAGAAAGTAAGTACTGAATTGAAATGATAAAGGCTTCAGTGGCACCTAAGACAAAATTGTCACATTTCAGTTGCATATGAGAAGCACTCATGTGCATTTAGTCCAAAATAATGGTACCTGATACACACCTATTAAGTAGTTGTGCTCATGCTTAAAGAAACTTTTGTACCTGACCCGTGTTCGTGCACCAATCTATCATGAATAGGTTTCTTAGTTGATTTCGACTCATTTTTTGCAAATTTTTAAGAGTAGAGAGAGAATAAGAAATGAGAAAGAGAGTGACGTAGAGAGAGGAAGAAAGAGAAAGTAAATCCAAATTAATTTTAGGTGAATTCAAGTTATCTTTTAATAAATCAAAACTAAGATAAGTGCATCTAAATTTTTTACTTTCTTTTATTGAAATTTTCTTAAATATATGAGCATTTTATTGTTTAAATTCTCATAAATGTGATATTTACTTACCTTTGTTGATTATATATTATATACATATTAGTTTGATTTATATTTTATGAGATTTTTAAAGGCATATGTCTTAAATATATGTATATCATATGAAAATCTCAAAATCATTGTATATATGTTCTTGTGTGTCTTTCATTTGTAAGTATTTTGATAAAAATTTGAGTTTGATTTTGATAAACATGATTCATTTTTTTTAATTAACACAAAAATTGTATATTTTATTTTGGTATAAATTTTTATGTTTTGACTAAGTAAGAATCATTGTAAGGAATTGATAGAATATATTTAATTATAACCTAATATATTGCAAACCAAATGTTGAACTTCATATCTATGAATTAGAAAAGTATCATTTGATTTTAACTATAGAAAATAAAATATGGTTGGCTCACACATATGTTGTAAATAGTGGTATATGACCTTTGTCTATATGAATATAATTATATTCATATAACTTAAATTTTGATATTTAACCCTTATTAGTAAGATTATTATCAATTATTATTTCTTACATGTTTTAACAAATTTTGCATATTTACGTTGTTACATATTTGAACGATTTTCATATATTGTATGTTCTTGTACATTTAAATAATTTTTACATATTTTATACTCTTATATATTTAAATTATTTTTATAAATTTTACGTTCTTATATGTTTATATGATTTTAACATATTTTACATATATATATTTACACACAATTTTCACATGTTTTACATTTTTGCATTTGCACATGATTTTTACATGTTTTATCACATTTTTTATATTATCAATATTTTGGTTTTTAATAATGAATATCATCATTTATATGTTCATTTACTAAATCTACATGTATAAAAATTATAAATATATTATTGAGTACTTGACTTATTTTATCATTTATTGATTGTTCATATTACAGGGCTTGGATGTCACTTGCAATGATTTTGCGCTCTAGAGAATTGTTCAGATGATACAGCATTGATAGGATGTTTTAAATATAGTTTAATTATTTTGATTAGAGGTTTGTTGTTTTGGGTTTGGAATATTATATATGTTAAGAGCTTAATTGATATAATTAAGTTATAATATTGGTTATATTGTTGGTTGCTTTGATTTTGGGTTTGAGATGCTTATCTTTGCTCATGGCCTTAATCGATCAGGAGATAAGTTATTGGATTCCTTTTTGAATGTTATTTTTATATCTTATACTTTAATATTTATTTTTTATCGGACTGTTTAATAATTTTTATTACAATATCGTATCTCAACGTTTATCTTAGATTTAAGTTAGTAATTAACTTTTTAAATTATAGATTCTATTTAATGTTCGATTATGATACACCCTAATTTTGGGGTTTGAATCAAGGACACAATGCCTTGATAGTTGGGCTTCTAATCACATTTCGTTATTCATCATTTGGGTTTCTCCCTTTAATATGGGAAATGGTTTCTATGTAAAAGGTTTGATACGTTCTCGAATCCGAATTGTAATATAGATTAGAGAGCCAAAATTTATCTGTTGGGTCAACAGTAGGTCCGGTCTCCATAGTTTTTAATCTGAATTCTGTGCAACACAAGATACGGTCAAATAATTTAGTAGGACTTACTCACTGGTTTATTATCTGATGCTCAGGTCAAAATCCTTCTTTGAAGATAGAAAAATAAGAGGATACAAGCATGAATATTAGTAAAAATATTCTTTGTTTGGGAATTTGCGCTTTTTTGGAAGCGTCTTAGAGAGAGTATGTGTGTGTGCTCTGAACGTCTTTAATTTGGTTTTTAAGTCTCAACCTCTTTTTCTGTTGGAAAGAAGGAATTTTAATAGAAGTTGTGAGGCAGTTAACTTTTCCTATCAGCCACCCAAAAAAACTACCGAGTAGATAAGACTTTACTTAGACAACAATTCGAACTGGCGCTCGAGGCTGTTATTTCAAGATAAGAGAAGGAAACCTCTTTGGTTGTTGGTAGTTGTTCAACTTCATTTAAGGAATGAACTGCCCAAATATAGTCGTTGAGCATGGATGCCAATTTGGGCTGCATGGACCGACTAGGCCTCCATACTTCATGGGCCGAATCTGTGGGTGAAACCTTCCTCTTGGGCCATCGGTAACAATAGCCATCACTAGTGCCCCATACCAGGAGGTCTAATTTTTGACTTTTTGGAATGACATCCAAGAGCAATCATTTGTCCGAACCCATGCCATTAGTCCAATGGGCTTCATCGACTAGCTGGACAAGGACTTTTAGTTCAAAAGGCTTCATTAGGTGAGGGATATTAATCTGATAGTTTTTATCTATGTTGTTAGTTGCTGCATTAAATGAAAGCCTATTTGAATCCTGCGCTGTTCTTGGAAATACACAAATCATCATTACTGGCTTTGGTGACTTGATTTGCTACATAACCTATAGGGTGTCGACACATATCACTGTCATGAAGAGGCATATCTTTTGGAAATTCAAATTCAATGGTGTCGTTTCAGCTCAGGCACTCCGTCTATAAATAGGCTTCAAATCCTTCATTCCATACTTCTGAAACCCTTCACTTACTTCTCTTTCGAAATCTTCTCGTCACCTTCTTTTCCTCTGAAACTCTTATTCTCAATGGTTCCCGGCATCTATGATATTTATTTGATCCTCACTGTTGCCGAAGTCACCTACCTCCGAGGTCGATATAAAATTTCGAGCTTGTTGGTGTACCTCCTACCTGGAACAGCTGGTAGAGCCTCTTATCCACCAGAGGGCTTCATTACCATCTATAAAATCCATTTGAAAGGTGGTCTCCGTTTTCCTTTGGCGTCAGAGTTGTACAGAATAATGGTAGACTTCCGTATTCTAATCGCTACACTACAACTAAATATAGTAAGGTATTTAATTTCTTCATACATTTTTGCCCGCATTTATGGCCTAGTTTTGGATACTAAGGCTGTGGCCTGATCTTGTATTAAGTGGGAAAAACCCGAACTCAGCAAGAGATGGAATGATCGGTTCTTTTACTTTGTAATTCCATATGGATGGGAACTCTCCAATCAATGGGGCCGAGCCTCCGCATATTTTAATACTGAAATAATGGAGCACAAGAAGCAGTCGGCCCAGGCACTGATGGATCTTCTCAAAGAGAAAGCTAGTTTCTTTTGTGAAAATAATAAAAACTGATGGCAGCTTCCGAGTCCCTTACTCATACCAAATGGGAGCCCATACCGGATAGGTCAAACTCTGCCCCAGCACTGTCGATTCATAAAAGGAAGCATAAGAGGAAGGCAAAGGATTTTCAAATGAAAGAGTCGTCGGCTTAAGTGCCCGAGTGCGAGGAAGCTTCTGCCGGGTCCTCCTCTGAAAACAAAGCCACCATAGATCAATTAATAAGAAGGAAAAGGCCGTCAGTCAGAGTGCACCCAACTTTTGCATCCTTCTTAGCCCAAACTTTTGGGGTTGTCGGGCGAGAAGAACGTTGCCATCCTTCACAGTTTGTTGCTAAGACTGGAACTAAGGACATGTTGATCTCTACTCTGACGCTTGCTTCATATGGGGTGTTGGCCGCTCTACCACCATTGTCTAGGAGCCCTTGCCAGACATCCCTACTAACAAGCAGAAGTACGTCCTCGTTTGAGATTAGAACTCCCATCTTGAGGTAGAGCTTCGATCATCTTTTAGTCTGAATGACATTAGGCAAATGTTGGAGCGCTATTATTGGGATGTTATTGGCCTCTACCGGAACATCATTAAAATGGTTGTTCCTAGTGTTCCAATTTTTATATTTCATCCAATGAAAGTTAGTGCCCAACAAAGTTCAGATGTGTTATACTGTCCCAGAGACAATATGGACTCTTAAAAGCCTTTGTCAGGAAATTTACAACCTTGTCCTTTTCCAGAATAAATACTTGTATATTTTTTTATATTATACATGTATAATCTTTCATAATAAAATGAAAGATTTTTCTATTACTGTGTCTATGACTCTTTCTCTCTCTCTTGATTGTTTATACTTATACATATACATATAAGTATATATAAGTTGGCCAGACATTATATATTAATTGTCAAACTCTTAAAATTACTTAAGATGTTGTCCACACATGACGTCTATCCCTCATATAAACCAAAGGTTACCCAAGCTCTTGTATGTCTAGCTTAAATGTTTTGGACCATGACCAACTGATGATACTAGCTTGAAAGTCTTTGCATTTGTGCTTTTAGAAAGCCTCTTAAGTTTTTTAATCTTCGGCCTCATCAGGGCCGCTTGATTGCATGACCATTTTTTAACAGTTCGACCTCTTTCGGACCGCTCGGTGTTGTAACCAAGTTTTAAGAACAATCAAGTGTGGATCAAGAGGTAGGTGAACAAATGTTACCTGACTCAAGGGTAGTCTAGGTCATGTAATGTCACTAAATAACAAACAAGTATTTACATAAACAATAAATAATTATTTTATTAATAAAGTATCGAAAAGTTTACAAGCACTCTACATGATGCAAACTAATCTTACTTGACTGTAAGTACATTCATTGCTAGTATTTTTTGAGGTGAGAGGTATTCTAAAGGACTAGTTTACTATTCTGGGTAAGTAATTTGTACTTTACATTATGAAGAATAGCCAAGACTGGGAATGGCCCTCCCATTTATGTGAGAGCTTGTTCTGGTTGGTATTTTTGCCAATAACTTCAATACTTTATAGTACTAAGTCTACCATTTCAAATAGGCACGCTCTCACCTTCTTATTGTAGTATCTGGCAATCCTTTGTTGATAAGCCACTGTCCGCAATCGTGTTATGTCTTGGGCTTCTTCAACTAGGTTAAGATTTTCCCAAGATCTTTGCGAGTTGTTAAGCAAGTCAAAACATTGAACTAGAAGATTGGGCAATCTGACCTCTATTGATATGACGGCCTTAGTCCCATACTATAGGCTAAAGGGTATCTCTCGGGTTGGTTCTCTGGATGTCATCCTATATGATTATAAGATAGATGATAATTCATCCACCCATAAACCCCTAGTATTTTTAAACTGTCTTCAAACCGTGCAGTATTGTGGAGTTGGTAACTTTCACTTGTCTGTTAGTTTGAGGGTATGTAACAGATATGTGAACCAACTTTATCCTCAAATTAGCATAATACTTCATGAAAGTTTACTGATGAACTGGGTCTCCTTATCGGTCACTATAATTTCAGGGATGCCATATCAACAAATGATACCCTGTTGGACAAACTTGGTCGCATTCTCCTAAGTGATCTGAGCTAGTGGGATGGCCTCGACCTACTTTGTAAAATAGTCGATTACAATGATCACAAACTTCCACTTCCCGAATGTAATCAGAAGGGATCCTAGGATGTCGATCCCCTATTGTGTGAGTGGCCAGGATGACTATAGAACTTGGAACTCTGTATGTGGCTGACGGGTAAGATTCCCATGGATCTAACAATTCTTGTATTTTAGTAGAAAATCCATGGCATCGTGCTTCATGGTGGGCCAGTAGTATCATTATCTCATGACCTTGAAAGTAAGGTTCTTGCCCCCAATATTGGATATGCAAATGTCGAGGTTTGCTTCTCCGAGCGTATAGTCAGCCTTTTCTCGTGTGAGACACCGTAGGTATGGGATAGAGTACCCACGTCGGAGCAACTTCGCATCTATAGAGGCGTACCAACCTGCTGTCCTTTTCATGCGCTTGGCTTCATCCGGGCTCTCTGGTAGTATGCCGTTGGACAAATATCTCACATAGGGAGTCATTAAGTTATCGGCATCGACTATCTGCATTATTTCAATTTCTGGGTCTTCTATACTAGGAACTCTGAGGACTTCACGTATTTCTCGTATATATTGCTCAGGGTCTTCGATTGCTGTAGCCCTTACTAATCAATCAATTTTTCAGTTCTATTCTCTTGGAATGTAGATTATTTCCACATTATCAAATGCCAAAATCAAGCCTCAGATATTTGAAAGATACTTTAAAAGATATTGGTTGCAAGCCTCAAAATTTTCTCGAACCTAATTAACAACCAATTTTGAGTCACTGTAGATAACTAGGTTCTTGGCCGAGTACTATTTGGCTAATCTAAGCCGAGCAAGTAGTGTCTCGTACTCAGCGACAATATTGGTCACTGGAAATCTGAAGGTCATTGAATATTATATCTCTATCCCATCTGGTGTTCTCAAGACCACACCAGTACCACAACCTACTTGCATTGAAGAACCGTCCATGTAAAAAGTCCATGCTGAAGTGTTTTGCTAATCGTTGGCTTCAATAAAGTCAAGGATTCCCAGAGTTGGGGTTGTTATTTTAATAATGAAGTTTGCCGGAGTTTTGCCTTTAAGGCTGGTCTCGGTTGAAATTTTACGTCAAACTTGCCCAATTTAATGGCCCGCTTGACTAGTCATTTTGACATATCTGGCCTTTTGCAATGTTCCTTTTAATAGTTGGGTAGTCTGGATAATAATTTTGTACTACTAAAAATATGGTCAAAGTTTTCAGGCAAAATACACAAGTGCCAAATCCATCTTATCTGTATGAGAATACTGAGTCTCTAGGTTGGTTAAGATTTTACATTGGCCGCTATTTGTTGAAATGCTGTCGAATCAAAATCGAGCTCAAAGTAGTGTCAGATACAACAAGATGCAAATACAACTCCTCACCTTCTTAAGGGGAAGTTAGAAGTGACAGGTTTCAAACATACTCCTTGAGATCTCAGAACGTCACTTCGTAGTCGGTTGTCCATTGAAAACTGACAGTCTTTGTTCCCCTCAAAGTTTTTAAGAAAGGTAAGTATTTCTTAGCCGACTTGGCCAAGAAACGGGAGAATATTGCTAACCTTTCGATAAGCTTCTAGATTTCTTTAATAGTATGAGGTGAGTTCATATTAAGGATTGCCTTGATCTTTTCAAGATTTGTTTTAATTCCTCGATATGAAATAATAAAATTCAAAAATGTTTTCAAGGTCACTCTGAACATACACTTTGTGGGATTAAACTTCATTTGGTATGCTCGAAGGACATTGAACGCCTCCTCTAGACTACAAATATAATCGTCGGTCACCTTGCTCTTTATGAGCATGTCGTCCATATAAATTTTAATATTTCAAAGGATCTGGGCCTCAAGCATTTTATTAACAAATTGTTGGTAGGTCGCATGAGCATTCTTTAGACCAAAGGGTATAACTTTGTAATAGTATGTCCATTGGTCGGTTATGAACAACATGTACTCCTCATTCCCTAGGATTATCCGAATCTGATTGTAACGTGAGTATGCGTCCATGAAACTCAACAGTTTGTATCCAAATATTGAGTCTACGAGTAGGTTAATCCTCGGTACTAGAAAGCTGTCCTTCAGACATACTTTGTTGACATCGATGAAATCAACGTACATCGTCCATTGTTCATTACTTTTATTAACCATAACTACATTAGATAATTAGTCTGGATATTAAACTTTCTTGATAAATCCAGCATCAAGCGGTTTCTTCACCTCCTCACTAATGGCAATCAGTTTTTCAATCAAATAATTCTTTTGTTTTTTCCGGACAGGTTTATGATTGGGATCTAGGTGCAACTTATAGGTCATTACTCCAATCAAAATTCCTAACATGTTGCTAGGTGTCTACGCAAAAACGTCATAATTCTATTAGAGAAAATCGATAAGTTGGCTTCGGAGGGGCTCGGACAGAGAACTTCCAATCTGGATGTACTTCTCTAGATCATTAGGGCCCAAATGGATTCAGTCCATAGTCTCTCCAGACTAAGCTTGAAATAATGTAGTTTCATCCTGAAAGTTGAGGTCCTTAATTGGTTGACCGGGGGATGTCTGAGTGATCTTGGACAAGTAACATGTTTGCCTGGTCATCTGATCACCAAGAACTTCTATGCCGAACAGGATCAAAAATTTTATCTTTAAATGTGGGATTGAATTCACTGCCCCAAAATTTATAAAATAGGGACATCCAAAGATAGCATTGTAGACTGAGAAATGGTCTACTACCAAGAAAGAATCTTGGTGGCCGTCATCGGATAGATACCCAGTGTAACTTCAAGTTGCACGACCCCCTGAACAAGTACGGTTCGTTGTCCAATTCGTATAGGGTTCCTTTGATAGTTTTCATTAAAATTTTTTTTAATCCCAATTTAAAGTACGCATCGTGATAAAGCAAATTTTTAGAGTTTTTATTATCAATAAATACTTATTTTAACTGGTAGTCTATGCTACCATCAAAGACGAGTGCGGTTACAACTACTGGATCAGAATGTGGGGAAGTTACATGTGTCATATATTCGTTACTAAAATTAATAATATTATCCCTAACCCCTACCATTGGCTTCTTATGACCAGTGGCCATTCTCGAGCTCTTCATAATATCATCTTGTGCTGGAGGTGTGGTAATCATGTTTATGATTCCAGCTATTACTCAGTTCCTTGGGTGCTCGGTCTCATCCCCATCTCATCCCCATCTATTCCTCTGAAAGTCTGTCCGAAGTTTTGGTAGAAAATGAATGAGGTGTCCTTTTCAGATCAATTCTTAAATTTTCTTCTACAACGTCTAGCAATCTTAAGTACTGTGGCCTCCGTACCGATAGTATTGACAATACTTTGACTAATCACCTCAATCTAGGTTCTTCAATGCCTTCGGCCATTGAAAAAACTTTTCATCCTAAATCTACATCAGGTTGTTGGTACGAGAGTCGTTTAATGGAGTCAAGTCCAGAGGTTTAAACTCCCTCCATGCCGTCCCCTCCATGCCGTCAACTTGGACATCTACTACTTCCTCAGTCCTCGGGGACCCATGTGATCCTCGTTCTTCCTCTTTCCTTCCACTATTTTATAGAAAAATAAGTCCTCCAATTATTACTGTTTTGCTTCATTGACCTCTTCGGTTGCTATATAGGCTCAAGTAATGGCCTTGGCCTCCCTTAAAATTTATGGGTCTTTGTGGGACAAATGCTTGAAGAAGTCCGTAGGCTCCAAGTTCGATATGAAGGTGCTCGGCTTCACTTCTTCAGTGAGCTTGGATATATTCCTGGCCTCAATCGTGAACCTAGCCAAGAACTTATTCAAGCTTTTATTTGGCCCTTGCTTGACCCGAGCTAGATGCCATGGTTGCTTCTCCTCCCTCCGATTGAAGGTGAACTGGGACAGAAAGTCATCAGTCAAGTCTTGGAACATCTTGATTGAATTCAACTAGAGCTGATAGAACCATACTCGGATGTCCCCTTTAGGAGTTATGGAAAATTATAGACATATTACTGTCTCATCCAAGCCTTAAAACTTTAGAAGAGTGTAGAAATGTTCTAAATGGTCCATCAGATCAGTGTTTTCATCGTATGGATCTAGGGCCGACATCTTGAACTTGTGAGGGAGCAGATGGGTTTTGATCTCCATCATGAATGGAGATATCCACAAGTCAGCAGCTCGTCCTCTAGCATCTCCTCCAAAGACGCGCTGCCATATCTTTTCAACATTCTCCTCCATTTAAGGAAGAATAGCCATCCTCTTCTCATTGAGAAAAATCCTTAATTTTGAAGGGTTTTGTTGGGTTTGAGAGACTGGTTGGCTCACAACTTTTGGAGGGTGTGCATTGTGTGAGGCTCCTACCTGATACGAAGGCTATCTATCGTCAAGGGAATAATGATGATTTTGCCTCTTGGGGCTATTATCTTTGATCCTGAAACTCAAATGACCCTCCAAGCATGTCGGAACTTTGTTACTTGAAGCAGCCTGTGTCCCGAGGTTTTCAGGTCATCAGCCTTTATCTATCGGGCACTTTCTTTTCCTCTTCCTTTGTTTGGAAGTCGCTATCTGAGAGGTGGAAGATGGAGCCCCCCTCGACTGTTTATCAAGCCGCGTGTAAATAGTCTGGACGACCTTGGAGATGTCATTCATTTTCATTGCAAGTTTTTGTATGTAGGGGTTGAGATGATCGTCCACTCGACTACCCCTAGGAGGGCAATTGCCATATAAGGTGGCATCTCTGACTAGTGCACTTACTTGTTTTCGCATGTTCACTATGTTGTCTATCACAGGAGTGGTTATTAGACATTCAGTTGGATTCTCACAGATGGCGCCAATGTTGCGTCCTCGAATTCGAATTATAGTACAAATTGGAAAGTTAAAATTTATTTGTCAGGTCAATAGCAGGTCCGGTCTCTGTACGTCTGTAATTTGAATCCTGTGCAATATAAAATACGGTCAAATAATTTGGCAAAATTCTCTTTTCAGTATATCCTCCAATATTCATGTCAAAATCCTTCTTTTAAGATAAAAAAATGAGAGTATGCAAGTTTGAATATTAGTAGAAATATTCTATGTTTGGAGATTTATACTTTTCTGAAAGCTTCTTAGAGAGAGTGTGTATAAGTGCGCTCTGAGCATCTTTAATTTAGTTTTTAAAGCGTTGACCTCTTTTCCTATTGAAAATGGGAGGTTTTTATAGAAGTTGGGGGCGATTAACTTTTCTTGTTAGCCACCTAGGAAACTGTCGAGTGGGTAAGGCTTTTGCTCAAACAACGGTTCCAATTGTTGCCTGAGACCGTTACTTCAAAATAAGAGATGGAAATCGTTTCGACCGTTGGCGTTGGTTACAACTTCATTAAAGGAGTAAACCGGTCAAATATAGCCGTCGGCCATGTTTGCCAATTTTGAGCCTCCATATTTTATGGGCCGAATCTGTGGGTAAAATCTTACTTTTGAGCCGTCAGTAATAATATTTGAGTCATCAGTAATAATACTATGAAGTTATATATTCATTTTATTGTATTGTTTTTCATAATGAATTTATATGGTTATCTTACAAATCCAAATAAAGGCTTCCATAATTAATTTTTATAGAAATTAATTCTTAATTTTATGTAATAAAGTTTACATAAACTAATTGGATTGGGATAACCTCATTTCAATGTGTCCGAACTTGCCTTTAAAGCCTCGGCCCCAACAAAAAGCTTCTCTCAGCCTCGGACAGCTCAATTTGGTCCCTGACAGCTTGCTCCCGCTTGGTGTTGCATTATCTTCAAATTAATTAGGCAACTTGAAATAAATTAGGAGCAATAATATATATTAATTGTTCATTATTGTCTTATTTATAAAAGTTCTAATTTGATTTATGTCTTATAATTGAAAATTTTAAATTTAGAAGTCTCTAATTTAATGAGTCTTGAATGCTGCATTATTGAAGTCTATTAACTATGAAACATTGTGAAGTTAAATATATTTAAATAATTTTTTTTCATTTTTCCCTCCATGTTTACCATCTTATCCAAACTTTCCTTTTGGATTCAGGGTGCCTACCCTTCTAAAAAAAAGATTATTTTAATTTCTTCTAATTATAATCATTTGATATTAATCGAATGATTGTGCTATTTATTATTAAAAAAATATATTTATTTTTTATTTTTTATTAAAAAAAATGTTAATATCATCCATCAAATATTTATTAAATGCTTATAATTAAAAGATATCCATTTCCTTTCATGTTATATGAGATTTTTCACCATAAACCTAACTTTGCATGCCAGTAGTTTTCCAATCACTTGCACATCCCTATGTTGTGTGTGATCATTCTGTCAACCTATAAATCAAGCATTCGTCCTATCACTAATTGTGTGCTTGCTACTATAAATATTGCGCTCGAGCTCGTCTCGGACCATCGACTGCCCCATATATTTCCAATCTTTAGCTCACCTAAGCGAAATAATGCTTAGCACCAAAACAAGCACAACAAAAGGAAATATAATAGTAAATCTATTTGCAACATATTTTTAGACTCGTATGAAAATGACTTATCCTAACAAATGGATTCGTATATATTATTTAGTTATTCATCAAATTCTACAAATAAGATAAATACATTTTGTATGAAAAGCCTCACATTTAGTAAATAAAGAAAATATAAACAGTTAAACCTCTACAAATGAATGGAGCCCTTTTGTTTGAGTTTGTGATTTTTTGAAAAGCTTATGAGTGTCATATAATAGCTAATGTTGAGCTATAAAGAGAAGTGTGATGTAAGGCCTTTTAAGTGAGGGTGTGAGAGAATTCTTTATAGCTTTTTCCCTTTTACAAAGTTGTAAGTTTTAAAAATTTTGAATTAGATTTTTAACTGAACTTTGAATCTTATGATTTTTTTTTTACATCTTAAAGAAGGCTTTTTCAAATAAAATTTATATATTATAATTTTGATTATTTTTATCTGTGAGCAAAATTTTAACGTCGGAACATAAACCTCAAC
>JAOVVI020009817.1:3268-13384 GCA_028571085.2 Nepenthes alata
TAAATCTCCTCAACCAAGTCTTCATATAAAAAAGCATTTTTGACATCAAATTGATATAAACGACATCCTTTAATTACTAAAATAGCTAAAAGACATTATGGAGTCAAGGGTTTAGCATTTGTAGAAAAACTTTCATGATAATCTTTGCTTTCTTACTATGTGTATTTCTTAGCCACCAATCTGGCCTTGTATTGCTCAACACTTCCATTGCTCTTATGTTTTTTAATTAGTAAATATATTGACATCAAGCAGCTTTCTTTTCAGAAAGCAAATCAGTGATAACCCATATTTTATTGAGTTCTAAAGTTTTCAACTCGGTTTCTATGGCCTTGCACTAATTAGGATTGTGAATAGCTTGAGCACATGTGTGCGATTTATCGTAAGTGGTGATATAAAATGAAAAAGAACGAAAAATAGGGGGTAATTTTTGATATGATACGGAAGCTACAAGATGATATGGCCTACTCAGAGAAATCCTGTATAATGAATGGGTTGGTAAGTGTGAGCCATCCGATGACAATAAAATTCCTTCAAAAATTAAGAAGCCTTGTAATTTTAGTGGTTCTACAAACAACTCTGGCATTAGGTGATGTGAGTTGCAAATATATGACAAGATCAGCTGGTTGTTCTTTAATGTAGAGTTTCGGTTGTATGATTTGGTGACTAGAGGAATTTCTATTGGTGGGTCCTAACTTCTGTCAGTAGAATTAAATTGTGTGTATTCCGTGGGTAAAACTTAGCGTCTGTTCACGTGAGTCAGAAAGTCATTGTCGAGGTTGAATGAATGGATCCACAGAATCATTATTTGTAACAACCGAAAGAGATTCAAAACTTCGTCCGTTGGAAGTAGATTCAGTACTGATTTTCTACTAAGGACTAGACATTCTTATCAAAGATAACATTCTTGAAATAAAAGGAAACATTAGTAGGTAAATCAAGAAGTTCATATCTCTTAATTCCAAAAAGATAATCCAAAAAAATACATCTTCTAATTTTGGAATAAAATTTCTTTTGTCTATGAGAAATAGCGGAGGCAAAACACAAACAACCCAAACTTCTTAAGTTTTCGTATTTTGATTTAACTATAGAAAAAATTTCATAAATAGTTTTATTATTTAGTAAAAGGGTAGGAGTTTTGTTTATAGTATATATGTTAGGTCCCATTGTGGTCCCAATAACAGCCGCGGCCACGACACCGAGGACTGTAAGACGCTCCAGGCGGAAGTCAAAAGGCCGGTAATGGAAGGCTACCTCGACCGCTTCCTGCCACGACCCGGGCGTGAACCCGGAACAGCAGGACGCAGTCGGTCGCGCCGCTCAAGAGGCAATGCCATAATGAGCACGGAAGGCGCCTGACCATCAACTGGGGGCTGCGCGTGCCAACTTCAGAAAAGCCAGCACAGAACAGAACTGTCGAAAGACCACGACCGGCAAGGGAACAATGAGAGGGATCAAAACGGCCCCTGAGGCTTCCCAATCTGACGCATCAACATGAGTGAGAGAATCCCTTCCGCGTGTCCTTCATCAGCATCAAGGCAACTCCAAGTCAAAGACAAAACTCGGCTTTGACCGAGCGGCCTCAGAGGTCGTATAACTACAAAACTCTGCTCTGACCGAGCTGCCCCAGAGGTCGTATAACTAAAAATTTGGCTCTGCCCGAGCGGCCCCAGAGGTCGTATAACTCAAAAATTGGCTCCGACCGAGCGGCCCCAGAGGTCGAATTCTAAGGGAACGACAAGAGAGACGCCAAGGCTCAAGCATGCATCAACTAGGACTCAAGGCGCTAATGTAATGAGAGGGATCAAAACGGCCCTGGAGGCCTCCCTATGTAACACATCTACATGAATGAAATGATCTCATGGTGCACTCACATTTCCTTCATCAGCGTCAAGGCAGCTCCAAGTTAAAGAAAAAAAACTCGGCTCTGACCGAGCG
Source organism: Nepenthes alata (assembly GCA_028571085.2). Lineage (NCBI taxonomy): Eukaryota > Viridiplantae > Streptophyta > Magnoliopsida > Caryophyllales > Nepenthaceae > Nepenthes > Nepenthes alata. Next base: position 5,204 of record JAOVVI020009817.1, read on the forward strand.
GCACCAGAGGTCGTATAACCAAAAACTCGTTCCCATCCAAGCGACCCCAAAGGTCGTATTCTGAGAACTCGGTTCCATCCGAGTACCCAAAGAGGTTAAAGCTCAAGAAGCCTCGTGCAAAACCAGACGATCCGAAAAATCAACAGGTAGCACAATCCTTTAAAGGACTCGCAATAAAGACTAAGGACGAATCACTTAGCATCACAAAAAGAACAAGCGCTCGTACAGACCGAGCAAACAACTAGGGAGAAGTAAGTTTTATTAATAAAAATAGTATCCTGTACAGCGTTCAAAAAAAAAAAAAAGAGAAGAAACAAAAGACAGCAAGTCAGGGGAGCTCCTCATGACTCCCTGCCCCGTGAGCTTCTTGAACTCCAGAAACCCCTGCCTTGCCCATCTGCCCTGACTGCTCGGGCGCAGAAGGTTCACCTTCGGACCTTGCTCGAGAAGGCTCGGATAGACGCCCCCCAACAATGCCATATAAGTCTTCTTTGCGTAAGGCGCTAGCGTTCCAAGGATCGAGGACGGCCACGGGAAAACGTGCATTAGAAAGCCGCATCACTCGGCGACACAAACGAATGCCCTCTAAGTATCTGCTTTCTAGTAACGACGCAATCTCCGAGGGCCGTACGGACGTCCTCAGCCTCTTGTCTTGGCAGACAACCCTGTCACGAAGAAGCCCCAGCTGAAGCCGAAGGAGCTTGACGGTATCTTCCAGAGAGGCCACTTTCCCCTCTACCTCAGCCAGCTTCGCTTCAGCCCGTTGGGCAGCCTCCTCGGCTGTCAATCCAACGACCGTTACAACCATAAAAGCAGCACGTCAGAAAAGGTAACGGTCTCAACAGGGCGCGGGTATCCAGCTCTTTTACACAAGGAAGGCAGCCCAACGCAATGACTATAAAAGGCCATAGAGTTCACACTTCAAGGCACGTTCTCACTTGCCTGTAAAAAGACCTTTTCTTGCAAAAGCTCTCACGCTTTCAGCATTTGAGCTCTCTTTCTTTCTCTCTTTGCTATTACGTTCCCAACGAGTACAGTACTTAGGGGTTTTGCTCCTCACGAGCAACCCAAACCTCTCAGCCTATGAGAGCACCCCCCACGAAACAAACACTCTCAGCATTCATATTGCACATCATTATATCCACCTTCTTACTTTGAAGGTAGTTTGCTAATTTGAGTGTCGGAATATTTTTGGTGGGATAACCTCCCACCGTCATCTGACCTTTTGTTCGCAGTTGTGGTGTGCAGGATCCAGACTCAGTGGACGGAGCCGGATTCAGACAGAGAACTTGATCCAAATCTGTTCGAAATTTAGATTCATGATGCATCATGAGAAATTCTCTAGAACATTTTCTTGGTTCTCCATTTTTTATACTATGAAAGGAAATAGGCAAGAGATTGAAGTAGAAATCAAAGACGAAGGAGGAAAATGGAGAAGAACAATGAACTTCGATGAAAATGAATGCCTTTAGTGACTTGCCAATCATTTTTTTCTACACTATATACCGCCTCAATGTAGCCCCTTAAAATAAGGAAAAAATACATGAATATTCTATGCAACTAATCAGATAACAACCACCGCTAATTAACAACAAACCTAACAAATTTCTTACTAAGAGAATAAAAAAAAACAGTTACAAAAGAAAAATACTATTATAATAAGTTTTCTGATTTCTTCCTCTCTACCCCTTCCATCGTCTCTCTCCTCCATTCACCCTACTTGGCAGCTCTTAGTTTGATCATGCCGTCCCCTCCTTCCCTTTTTCCTCATTTACCTTCTTACTCCCCTCTTCTTGAGGACTTCTTGTTGTCCTTTTGTCTTGAAGAAGTCATTTGTCCCTATGATCCGTCTTTGTAAGCCGCCCTTGGTCGGATGCACCCTCGGAGCTCAATCCTTCACCTCACAAGCTGCCCATCAACTAAACGCATCTCCAAGCCATCCCTTAGTCGGGAGCACATTAAAGCCACCCCTCGGTCGGGCACTCCCATACACTTAATTCCTTATCACATGCATCCACACATTCTCTTACATTCTCTTATTTTTTCATTGTACTGTGTAAGATCCAGGTTCAAAGTGACGAGGATCGAACTGGCTCTAATTCAACTCGTCGTAGAGAGATCGAGTAAGTTTTTAACTAGTACAACAATCCAAATTCGGGGACGCATCATTGGTATCATCTATGGGAACTACTGAAAAATCTACTATCATATCTATAAGAACAAACATGGTCAGTATCCCAGATATGAGCCAATGCACCAACCAGAGACGTCGTTGCCCATAGCGACGACCCCCTTTTGGGTAGCCATGGGGACAGATGACCAAATCAAGCGTGCAAGTGCCCGATACCCACCCGGGTGTCCTAACTCTATGAGCCTTAGACCATCTGCACCCGTCTGAAGGTGTAACATTAGGGACTCTGCCCTCCGACTTCCAGGTGATTGGAGAGGCTCTATATCCTCAGAGGTCTAGTGGCCTAAGACCTCGGGGCCTAGGCGGCCATGAGAGACAGGGCCTTACTACGACTAGAGGATTGACGAAGTCACCAAACAAGGAATGAAAACCGAGAACGGCGTGATCCATACCACTCCCATGACAAGAGACCCTACGAACGACAAAAAGCGTCATACAACACAAATTAGCACTTTGCAGACCTGACAACGTCACCAGCCGTGACGAGGATTCGGTTCCCACCATCTCCTCGCGGCATCTAGAAACCAAACTAGGAGTTTTGTATCTGAAGTTCCATTTTGGTGCCCCACTTGGGTCACTTCTACGCTTTTCCGGACCCTAGGGCCTTGTAAGTTCCCAACGTAGTGTCGGAACCAAGCTGGTACACTCTCAAGGGTGCTAGTGCCCTCAGTCCCTTGCATGCGACGTTCCACGCTAGAAAATATTGTTAGTATGCCAAGCGCAATAGGCAACAAGCCGGAATGTCCTTAAGGGCAGCGGAGCACTCAACCCTCCGCATGCGATGTCCCTCGCTAGACGACGCTTTCTTCGCACTGACCGAAGTCCACACTTGGAAGCTACAGGTCGTGAATTGGCAGTGTGGGCCTGACGTAAAAAAATTGAAGCCATCCTTCAGTTGGGTGCACCTCTAAACCAGACAGCAATCAGTTAGCAGGCTGGAATGTCCCTAGGAGTCATTGAGACCTCAGCCCCTTGCATGCGACACACCAAGCTAGAAGATATTGCCAGTACGCCAATCGCAGTAGGCAGCAGGCTAGAATGTCCTCGAGGGTAGCAGAGCACTCGGCCCCCTGAAGACGACATTCCTCGCCAGAAGACACTGGCTTCATGCCTTATCGGCTCAGTCAGGTAAATCCTATCTTTCGGACTATAGAGGACGTAGATGCAAAACCACTGGCATGAGCGGCCGATCCCCCCACTGATGGGGACAACTTCTGGCTTTGACAATCCTCCAGAGCAAGGCGCACTAGCTACGACCCTAGGTCAGAAGGCTGATCCACAAGCTTAAAGCGATGATGCCTTCGCTATTACCCAAAGCGACAGGCGAACCTACCGCCCATAAAGAAGACTTCTGTAGTGCCTGTAGGCACCCTATCTATCCCTCGCTGGGGAGAGAGGCTCGACTCGAGGGCTCAGCAAGGCTGACCCTACAGCAACACCTCTTATCGGCCCATTGCATAGCAGCAAACCCCATAGAAGCTATCACGATTCTCACTATGGGGGGCTCGACATACTCGACTCGCTACCCATCGCATCGTAGCGGGTATCGTCTAGCCAAGCCCAATACCAGTCCGGGTTGCTTGAGGTCGTATTGGCTGACAACGAAACTTGACTCACTGGCCATTGGACCACCTACCGCGGTAGTAAGGCATTGCCTAGCCAGTCCATGCTTGAGGATCGAGTCCCATAGAGCATAGAGGCCGTGGACCAGATGCCTACCAAAGCGACTCAACGACCCTCTAAAGTGGTGCACGCAAATCGTGCACCTAGGATGGTAAACTGGTCCCAAGGGCATAGCACGCCATCCACCGCAAGCACCTACAACGATTCTACACCGAATCCAGGTAAATGTTGCATGTATCATACAACCTACTTGAACCATGCTTTTATTAATAAAATTGTCATTTTGCTTGCTCATGCGAGTGCCTACATATCATCTCATAGCATCAAGTGATCCAAATTGCCCCTAAGTTTGGTAAGTTTTTCCTCACCTTCACTCAACATACAAATGATCAAAGAACATCGGTCCTACCATTGAGTGGCCTATACGTGGTAGGATTTTGAACCTTGATTTCGCTACTGAGTTGTCCATGTGCGTCGGATTTTGAACTTTGATCCTGCTGCCAAGCGGCCCATATGCGGCCGAACACAAAACCTTAGGGGGCTTTTACAACATGCCTACAACAACCTCCTCTCGAAGGAGAGAGCACCATCAGTCGATAATGGTTGGCAGACTAGGACTGGATACACGTGAGTTACAACGTCCTTTTACAAGACTGAGCACCAATATAAAATTGTGTGGGCAACTGCCTAGACTTCGTCAAAGCCCACAAAACCCAGCTGACCCTCGTTAGACTCACCTATACCCATGCCATGACATCCACTTGCAGGATAGAGCACGAATGGGCAAACACGTCTGGTCAATCCCGACAACGATCGCAATAGTGCCTAGCCGACAAAGAATCTTCCTTTCCTTTCATTAGAACAGGCACTACTTGACTCAAGTGATCAACCAAACTCAACGGTGATAGTTCCTATGCTTGGCCGGCAAATGGGGTACACCTGTGCCATGACCTCCTCCCAGCAGGAGCGAGCGCAATTCAGCGTGCATGACTAGGTCATCCTCGGCAGCTCTAACACTCATCCAGCAAGTAGAAGGGAATTCTCAAAGGAGCTGCCGAGACTGGGAACCCCTGCTCGACCGTGATCACGACATAGATTGGATCGGCCCGCCAGCCGAGGGGATCTCTGCTTTAGCATCGGAGTTCGTTGGGGGCTCCTCGCCCTCAGTTCATCCAGATGACTCATCAGCAGCAATGCACAATAAGAAGGATCCTTCCAAGGAATGCGAAGTTTCACCTACTCTTACAGCTCGAATGATCGACTATCCTGAGGCCGGAAGCCCCTTGGCGAGCGTGGTGAAGGCGAGCTCAGCTGACCCCTTTCCGTGCCAAACACGAGGATAAGTAGTCATGAGCTGAACCGCTAGAAGCATGAGCTTTTAGAGCACTAGACTGCCAGACCAGCATAGCCCAAGCGGCCAAAGGCACCATCCAAACGCTCCAATTATTCACACTATGCAAGGATATTGGACCTACATAATAAAGTCAAAGAATGCTCGGTAGTTCCATTTATTATTCCCTTTTACAAAGTATAAAGCCAACAATGACGGACGTATAATTCAAACAAGAGAAAAAAAAATGAAACGATGATCCGACCTTCAAAACCCTGCTCCACTGGGTTAGGCACTCAAAGGGCAACCAAGCACGTGACCTTGGAATGAAATCTCAACTGCCAGAGTACCACGCTCGGGCAATCAAGAAGATTAGGCTCCCATGCACCGCCTCCTGTAGGCCACTGAAGTAGGAAGCACATGCCGAAACCATCCCTAGCAAGAGCATGGGATTATTCACCCACTCTCACCCGAAAGGTGACCACTAGAGATTATCCACCATGGTAGGCCATAGCCGCACAAACTGGAGTTTGCACTAGACTCAGTGCGGCAACGAGGGTTGACCTGAGAGCTCCTCCTCAAGAAGGCGCCAACAGTCCCATGTGGGCCACAGATGGGGTGCCCGTCTTCCCAGACGGAAAGAGGAAGTGACACCCTTCCCCACCGAGGTCGAGCACCAACTCTACTAAGCCTTTCTAGCAAGTATTATACGACGCCAGCTGGGAGAAGGATATGACGGTGACCTTGTACTTGGGCCACCTCTGTCACTGCGTGAGACCGATCAGAGAGAGGGTATCAAGGCAGACTTCAAATGCACCTTCAAGCCTCTCAAAAGTTTCTTCGATCCCGGCCAATGGTAGCATAAGCTCTATGCCCGCTCCAATCTCTCACATCACTTCGCTGATGGGAGCATGGTTCGTGAAGTAAGGCATAGGATGCCTCTCCATCTAGAGTTGAGGGAGGAGGCCAGTGAGCAAGTATTGTAGAAGATCGCACCCACTGGCGCAATCCATAGAGAATCAGCAAGTATAGAGAGCCAAATCGCCATCAAACCTTATCGATCGGAACAAAAATCTGTTGGACATATGGGAAAGGAACACGCATACGGACATGCACGATGATGTCCTATCTTTATATGCGGGGGGTTGAAATTTCTAACCTCCCGGCAAGGGTGGTTAGTGATAGGTCCAGTATCATGGGTTGGCCCAGAGTTCGTATTGTATCAGACTAAATGCATATTATCATAACCTTATGGAAAAATGACTAAATGCATCTTTTCCCGGGAAAAAAAAAAGAACTTATCTTTAGGTGGGAAGCTGTGCCTAATTCACTTTGTCATTTCTTCTCTCCAATGTGTTTTGTCTTCTGCCATTCTTGTTCCAAAGCATGTTATATGGAGCATTGAGGATAAAATGAAGCACTTTCTTAGACATGGTGAATCGGGTGGGAAACACTCACCATGTTAGGATTCTCCAAGATTAAAATACACACAACCGGTGCAATGGAAATGAACCTTCAAATTTACTATCAAATGTCAACTACCAAATATTGTAAGAGTATAAGAAATAAAAATTACGTAACTAAGCATACAAAATTGTATAAAAATATTTAACATAAAATTCACCTTAACTAATGGAAAACTCCAAAGAAATTCACTATAATAGTATCTGATTACAAATATAGTCCATCCAAGATCCATTAACTATGACCTGAGTAAATGATCGATTGAAAACAATCCTAAAACACCTAGCAATCCATTAAAGAAGATATACCAAGAAGATCAAGGAAGCAAATAACAATGCATACTAGAAATAATATTAAAGTAATGTATTTGATCTTGATAAAAAATGAAATTTGAATCAGATTTCAATTAAATGTTGAACCTTTTTATAACCCATCCTCTCTTAATTTGTTGTGCTGTGCTTCCTCGTGTCAAAATGATTTCAAATGTGCTCTAAAATCATAGCAATACATTTTATATCTCGTGTTGCTAAAGTGACTAGTTTGAGGCCATCTCATGGTGCACCGTTAGAAATTCTCCCAGTTATAGTGCTTAAGAGGCCAGCTTGTGGCTCCCTTGTGAATAACTATTGAAAATTTTCCCTTATCTGGCACTTAAGTAGCTGGCTTTCGATTTTCTCGCAAAACCTCCCATGAACAATTTCTCTTAAGTAAACCTTGCGCAAACATCACACAAAATGCCTTATTACTATGGAAAATAATACTATCAATAGGTATGAAACTTATGAGGAAGTGATTCAAAACCCAACAAATTTTTTCTTATAACCTTATTGGGGAACCTTGCCTCTCTAACTAGCTGCCATCACTTCTTATTGGCAATTTTCCCTCCATAGGGATATCGACATGACCTCTATAAGTTTAAATGGTACTCTCTTCTATTCGACTGAACCTAGAATACTGCCACATCTCTTTGTCATTGCCACCATGGTAGGTCTACTCCACCTTGCACTCCTTCACAACCTCCTCTCATGACTTTGACCAAACTGTCCGTTTGTCACCTTGCTTTTATCATTTGCAACCGAAACTTCTGTCAAGTACCAATTTGATCCCTTGTCTCCCCTTACCACAATTGGAGCCTTTGGTAAGCTTCCATTAGCTTTTGTTAAACTGTGCAAAAATTTTTCTCGTCAAGTTTACCAATTAAAATTAAATTCAATTAGACATTTGAAATATATTGCACATCCCTCAATATGAGCTGCGCCGCATTGCTTGTCTGCAAGCTAATATTCTCAATGCTAATTACCCTTGACTAGCTCTTATTACCTATCTTCAATACATTGCAGTTTCCAAGTGTACATGAGGTAAATAGAGACTTCATCGATATTGTATGGTATGAGGATCCACTATCCATCACATCACTTGTCTCATGACTCTTGAAACTCTGTCTTTCCTGCATAAACAGCTAGAAGGCCTTCATTGGTAGCGAGAGAGATGTCGGTCAGAACTGTCATGATCTCCTCTCTTGTCGCTAGGTACTACCTTCCTTTTTCTACTTTTGCTTGAAATAATACTGCTT
>JAOVVI020009818.1:0-13383 GCA_028571085.2 Nepenthes alata
GGCCCCCCCCCCCCCCCCCCCAAAAAAAAAAAAAAACCATCGGGCTCTGATAGGTGGTCAAAATGGGAAAAGTGGTGCAATAAATGATACAGCAATTACTGAAAATGAGCAGATCCCAATTCTAATGCTGCTATCGGTAGTTATTTCCATCACGACTCGAATCACCAGGAGCATAGTTACCGAGCTTCTGCTGCAACAGATGAGCAGGCGGTGGTCCTGGTGGAGGCGGAGGCGGTGGCATGGGTTTCTGTGCTAACATAACCTTGGCATCCATACCATTGGCAGCCTGCATTTGCTCCATTGCCTTGCTGGATAGAGGTAGAGGAAGGGGATTCAGAGGTGGCAGATTGCTGGAATTGCGGCCATAATCTCCTTGATAGAACGGAAGTCTCCCTTGATGATCACCATCTATCATGCCCTGCCCACACTGCACAGCATCAAAGGCGGCACTAATTGTGGGGGCTCCACTCCCAGGGCGAGGATAACTCTGTTGAAAATTAACTGGTGCAGCTGGAAATGGTGGGAAGCCCAAGAATGAGCCCTGATCTACAGCAGCCTCCGAATGTGACACCTCATAGGGCAACGGACCAGTGTAAAATGGAGGAGCCCCGTTCGATGGAAAAGGAGGAAATCCAATTGGAGGTGGTGGGTTGGGCAGCACAGGATTTGGAACGGACGGCATCGGGAAATTTGGCGGTGGCTGGAAATAAAGGGGTGGATAGTCATGATGAGGCGGCTCAGACAAAATTTCTTGCTGCTGCTTGTCTGAGAATTGATTAAAATCTTGCTGCACTCCACCCTGTGTGTCAAAACTTAGCTGATGAGGATGATTTGGGGTAGCCAAACCATTGTCGGCTGGCGAATCTGGCAGATGATTTGGCGTTTGTCCATAATATGGGGGCAGCTTTGGCTGCATTACAGGTCTAGAAGGAGGCGGTTCCCTAGGTTGCTGGCGTCGAGCCCGATCTTCACGTTCATTTGACTGAGGATTGGAACTAGGAAGAAAGCCTGACCTAGGTGGAGGTCCGAGTGAAGAATCTGGAGCAGAGTATTGTTTGGCACCAAAAGGCTCTGACTCGTTCATTTCTTCCTTCCTCGTGTTTGGTTGAAGAAGGTTGGCATGGTTCTCATGTATATGAGCTTCAAATTCGGTCTTATTTAGGAAGGATTTGAGGCAATGAGGAGCTGCACAAATGAATATGCCCTCCATCATTTTGATTGTTTGGATTTTCTGAATCCGTTCATCACAACTGCAGGCACAAACAATACAAGTCATTATCCCTATCACCGACATTTCCATATATTATGTAGATAATGAGTAATGTTAGTGGACCCACCCTTAAAATACCCACCTGATATCTATTCTAATGTATCATCTCATATACGCCCACTAAAATAAATGGATCGGATATGATGTCACCCAAGCATGTCCAAAAGAAGTTTCCATTTACATTTCTCATAAACAATTGCAGTAGGAAAAGGGGGCAAAGGGAAGAGTATATATTAATAGACATAAAAGAAGGTACAAGTGATCTTCACCGGGATATGCATGTGGATCTACAACTTTGTTTGTCAAATGGAAGGTCATGCAACTATCACATAATGGAAAATAATAACAATAATAATAATAATAATAATAATAGTGTGTTTTACACAGTTTGATCAGCCAAGCGGGATGGTGGTGTATAATATTTGTCACTGACCAGAGTACAGGTATTCAGATAAGGTAGAACTCCGTCTTGGAGTTCCTCCAAGCAGAATATTAGCACAGGGTGTTCTGAAAATGCTACAGAAAAAAATTACAAACTAAGAAGCACAAGAATGAAGAACATAGCCAACATTGCTCATATCTGAGACCTAAAACTGATATTCTATATTTTTCAATCTAACATTTTTTAGCCCGGCTGTAATTAACTGCTGTAAATGATCACAAATCTTGGTGATTCGACAATCAGAATCTTTCCTTGAGTAAACCCTATAGAGGTGCACATATTGGCTTTAATCAAATGTTTTCAATGTAAATGAATATTTATATATATTGTTGTCGTATCATAGCCACCTTGGGGTTTTGTTTTATTTTTTATGCTCATGTTCCTCTATTCATCAAGCTAATATTGCTAAATGTCTAATGACTTTTTCATATTGATTTTCTACCCAAGGACCTTGAATAATATGACCTAGTTCTTCCCATTTTTCTCCAATTACACTCCCTAAAGATCTCTACAGTTGGTGGTAATAAATGTATCACTGTCCAAGGATTGATTCACTACCAATTCATGTCCTAAAAATCAACTCTATATGTTCCTAAATTTATATGTAATATAGTTTCAGTAACAAAGCTCACTAAAGATATTAATTTTTACATGGATTTCTTTTCCCGCTATGTATGTCATATATGTCATATAGGACCAGATGATAGGGAAGATGATTGGAAATGCTAAGGAAATGGTTGGCTTAATTTGTGGAAATGGCAACATCTGGGACAGGGTGTGCTTATTGAAGGAAAAATATATAGGGTTTCGGCATAAAAGGTTAGGTCATCCTTTATTTTCTACCATGGAAAAGTATTTTCTTTTTTATTCTAATAAATTGTCTTTGCATATAAAGTTAGTGAATTGGCTAAGCATCAACAAATTACTTTTCGACCAATCTAGTTCCTTTTAGTTTTATTCATACCGATGTTTGGAAAAAAATTAGAATTTCTATAGCTCAAGTGCAAAATGGTTTGTGCCATTAGTTGATGGCTGTACTAGGGTGACATGGGTTTATCTTGTCATACACAAATTAGAGGTAAATCAAATATTTCCTATTTTTCATAAGATGATTCGCAATCAATTTGGAGCCTAAGACCTCCTTCATTAGATAAAGGAATGGATTATGGACCCTTCAGCGAGTGGACATGATGTTGTCGAAGGAGTGGATCATTCAACTATCTTCATGTGCTGATAAAAAAAGTAGCAATCTGACATATGAAACTCTTGCTATGTGCCGGGTTTGAGGATGGGCCAAGCTACTTTTGAGTTTATTGTACATGACTTTACCTAGCATTATGTAAGAGGTCTCTTCCACGACTCAAAGCCATGACCGCCAGGTCACATTGAACAGCTCTACAGAAGCAACAAGGTCCCCTTCCCTTCATGTCCAGATATTTTTGTAACTTGTTAACAAAATGAAGTTACTGAAAGGAAAAATAGACACTTGAAGTTGTTAAAGCTCTTCTTTTCTAAACGAGAGCACCAAAAACAAATTGGGGAGAAGCCAACTTAACATCTACTCATCTAATAATAAATTGTCTGCCCACAACCGTTCTTGGTTTCAAAAATCCATTGCAGTATTCAAGTCAAACATGTTCTTCATTCAAAAGCTTTAGGAATCTTTTTCCATGAATATTCGGATGTGTCACCTTTATTATGTTCATAACATAGTTTTAATTCATAGACGTGGGCATATAGTTAGCAAACATAAGAGTCATTATAGCTGTATCATAATGGTAGTTGGGCACATTGCATCCTGTATTTGAATCTATAGCCACAGTCAATACCAAACAAAGCTTGATTCTAAAGCTCTCAAGTATGTCTTCCTTGGCTATTCACCAATCTAAAAAAGATATAAATGCTATCATCCTCATACAAAGAAAATGTATGTCGCCTTGGATGTCAATTTGGTTGAGAGCGAACCATATTTTTCATACTTATATTCAGGAGAGAATATGGATGAAAATAAGAGTTTTCAATATTTTCTACTTTCATCAACAGAGCCATCTTTGTCAGATCCATATTCTAAGTACCATCCATTCCACTTCACAGCCCGAAACCTGGACCTAAGCCAGCATTCCAGAGTAAGACTTGCATCCTAAAGATCAAAACTAGCCATCCGATTCAAGGTATATCCAAGGAAGAAAATCAAACCATAGAGCTGATGCATGCTTGAACTTTCAGACTGGACCCAGGTAATGTTGATTCTATCCCTACCGAATCAAATAACTCTAATGATTATTTGGGTCTTCCTATTAATATGAATTGGACATTGCAGAAATGTCATGTGGAAAAATTCCTTTTTATACGGAGAACTAGATGAGAAAGCCTACATAGAGGTTCCAATTGGATTCATAGAGAAGAGCGAAAGGGAGAGTGTACTGATTCAAAAATCTCTATAGTTTTAAAAAATGCTCTAGAGCTTGGTTGGCAAATTTTCAAAAGCCATTGGTGAGGTTAAGGTATCCAAATAAGGTAGTTGTCTTAATTGCTTATGTAGATGATACAATCATAGTAGGAAATGTGAAAAACAGAGAATAAAGACTTAAGGCGATGCACAAAAAGAATTTGACTAAAAAACTAGAAAGACAAATACTTCCTTGGAATAGATGTGGAGTAATGGGTAGGCAATATCTCTATCCAAATGCAATATACCCTTAATCAAATAAACACATGGGTGCAAGGATGCAAACTGATGGACAGTAATCATAAGCTAGGGGAGCATACAATTGAACTTCAAACTAACCAAAAAGGTATCCAATGCTTTTTGGAAGACTAATTTATCTTTCACACACTTGTCCTAATATTGCTTATGCAGTGGGTGTGACCAATCTCCCTATGCATGTGTCACAAAACAGCCATATAGAAGTAGCCCATAAAATACTTAAAGCAAACACCATGGAAAGTATTGATTTTTAAACATTGGAGAATATGGAGATAGAATCATATACTTATGCCAATTCGGCTGGGTCTGTCATTGACCAGATACCTACAAATGGATATCACACATTTGTTGGAAGCAATCTTGTAACATGGAAAAGTTAGATACAATCTATTGTGGCCAAGTCTAGTGCTGAAACTGAATTTAGATCAATGACTTGAGGTATTTGTGAGTTACTTTGGATAAGGATCATCCTATTTGATTTGAGAATAAAACTAGAAGAGCCCATGAAGTATTATTGTGACAACAAATCAATCATAAGCATTGTCCATAATCCAGTTCATCATGATCAAACTAAAAAGTAAGATTGTGTGGGATTTCTACAAGCATTGCTCTATAAAGGGCATCTAATCTTACCTCTATTTTTTAACTAAGCAGTTTATATTATTTGAACTTACAACCACCAGGTCATGATAGAACACGCATGACAATGGAAAAAATGCTGAAATTACTCCACCCTCCCCATGGAGCATGCAGATAGAAGTTTACCAGTCTCTTTGATAGTACCATAAGTGGAAAGCAAGAGAAATATAAAGAAGCACTTGGGACAAGTATACAATCAACAGTGCATTCATGGCGTGCAGAAGCATCAAATCCAGTCATCACACCCATGCTTTACTGAGCTTGGTTCTCCATAAATTCCCCGTTTCTTGCCATTATCTGTCTCTACTACTTAATTCCAACTTGAGTGTGTAGTCAGACAAATTATTTACAAAAGTGTCCACTCTAATACCATCGGTGTTTTCCAGGCACATAAGCAGCCAAGCAACAAGGAAGATTTTTTCACTTGAAAACTCTCCATTCAAGTTTTTCAATTTTCAACTGAAAGGAAAGCAGGAAGAATGTTTCACTTGAAAGCTATTGATTTTCACATTTCAACTGAAGTTTTGTAGATCATTTTGGATGGCATTTTTTAGAATCAAAAAAGCCTTTTGGAGTCATGCTATGGAGAGAGATACAAAAGCTTTGGAACAGGTTTATGCCTTCCATAAATTTTGCTGTAGGTTGAATCATAGACCCTATGAAGATTGTTTGGATTGGAAACATTGAACTTTTGATGAAAAGTCCAAGAATGTTCTATTTTGCAGCAAACTGATATGTTACTGTGGCATATTATACAGTGACTATTGGTAATAAACAGGCTTGTGTCATGTGATATGGAAGGGAAGGCAGAATGATGAGAATTGCAGAAACCACACAAGCTATTGTCCACTCTGAAAGGGGATTCGTGTGTCAAGGGCCAGTTGATTCTGCCATTTGGAATCAACTGTCTAGTTTGGGTTACTTACATATGGCTTCAATATACAAGGGTCTCAAAGGAAATAAAGGTTAACTTTCCTCGGAAATTTATGAGGAAATGTGGTGCTCCAAAAAAATGTCCTGCCATATTGGAAGGAAGTATTGGAAAGGGATTTGACACTGGATGATATGAATAAAAGAGGTATAGTGTTGGCTTATGGATGCATATACATAAATGGCAGGATCCTACCGCTTGCTTGTGTGATGGAAGGAGTTTGTGGGATTGAACATAGGTCACTGGACAAGGTGGGTAGCCCACCGCTTGCCTGGCAATGGTTTCCTACTTGCTTAATATGCTTCCAAAGAGATAAACTAAGATTCATAACAATGTTATCAATCATTTTGGTTTATCTGGAAACTAAGGAATGATATGATTTTCAACAATGCAAGGTTGGATCTGCCTCAATGTTCAGTTGGTTTTACTTAATGTTTTTATGGCAAGAGTGTTTCCCCTTCTTTCCAGTCAGCTCTGATAGAAATTTCTAATCATCTATATTACATTGCTAAACAATATTTCCTGTAAATGTATATTACATGGATCAAGCTTCCTTGGATACCAATACATTTAATTATGATCTCCATGCTCCTTTACACATATTTATCAAATTTGAGATCATCAAATCTTAGATGAAGAGAACTATATGACCACTCGCATTAGTGTGATAGTTGAGATTCCAACCAGTTACATGTTGATACCTCAGCAAATCAAAAATACCAAAGAAAATGGAGGCCTTGAATTAGGGAATGCATGTCTACGTCCTTCTACTCCCCTAATTCATCCTTAATGGACAACGAACAAAACAAATAAAAATTGCCTGAAATAACTATCCGGTTGGTAATTGATACCCAATATCCACACCTAAATATCTCAAATAAAAAATATAAACATATATACCCAGTGTAAATACTTAATCTTAAGCTACTCTAGATGAATCCCCTGTCCTGTCCAAAAAGAGATCACAGTCTAATATATCATAATGCAATCAAAAGCTGAGCGGTATATACTTACAGATAGCAGATAGAGTCACTCCTAGCACAATCAAGACAGAAGGCATGCTCACAAGGACTCTGTAAAAAAAAAGAAAAAGAAAAATATTACTTCGGACTTAAACATATGAAAGGCATGATGAACAAAAGAGCTTCAAGCAATGCATATGCAGGCACAACAGGAAGCTATTGTCATAAGCATAGTGCAAATCTTAATGTATTGGAAACAGAAAAATATTTCAACTTTAATAGATTAGTAGGGATTGGGAATTCTTTATTTATGACTGAAAATCTCCTGCCACACCATTGTCAGCCGGTACGAGGGTTCAGAGCAAACTCTGGGTACATGACATTCCATAGAGATGATGATAAAGCAAATAAACCCAGGCTAACAATAGCAGAAATCAAACCGATGACCACAGACCCAACCGTGTTGCCTTTGCCAGTTGTGCTAACAAGTGCAGGTTGGGGGTTGAAGATTACTGCTTATTCATAGCGTGATATAAATTTGGAATCACAAGCCCCTATTTTTCAGCACTTTATATTAGCAAATAGAAATATGGGAGACATGCAAAAGCACATTTTATTAGCAGCAAGACACAGAAGCCAAATTCAAAGACAATTTTAAAACAGGTTTTGCAAAAGTTGAAGGCATGACCTATTCGCAAAGTACAGTTCAACACATTTCTAAATGCAAAGACTTCTTCAATAACAAGTAGGCTTCTATTTGCATCACATACTAGAGTTAGGTGCTAGATCTAAGTCTTGAGCAACATGAGAATTATTTGAAGCGATTTGAAGAGAATTTGGAAAGGACATAGTAGGGGATTTCTATTGAGACTCTTAAATCCAGATGCATCTCTGCAGTTTCAGTCCAAGAGACGGACTGTCCTTAAATTATTGAAGGGTTTAGATGGGCAAATGACCTTAGGGCATTCCGTGATTGGAGTTGGATCTAGGTGGAATGAATCTGATTCATCTACAATGTCAAAGGTATTTTTCAACAAATGAGTAGAGGCTTCAAGATGCCTCAATTCCCTTCACAACAATGTTTAACAAAAAGCTAAATGCAAATTGCTAAGAAATTGAGGATGACTAAAGTAAGGAATTTTAGCCATCATGAAGTGATGAGGAGGAATTATAGCCACCATGAAGTGATGAGGAGTGTGTTAAAAAAGAAGTGTTATTGACACTTCTAATGTCTAGTTGCATAGGATTAAAGGTGGCCAAAACTAGAATGATTAAAACCAAGCTGAGCTGACCCTCACAGCTTGGTCCACCAGGCCAGGATTTGAGAGGGTTGGACAAGTATAAGGTTCTAATGGGCAAGCATGGCAAAAACTTCATGCTCAAATTAACTTTTGGGCCAACCATGGTCTCATTGTAAATACACACACACACACACACCTCTAACCCCTTTTTTCATTTGGAAATAACCAAGCAATCTTTCCATTATCACTTTCCTTGCACTTCTTTGACTTGGTCTGTCAATTCTCATGGTCTCCTCAACTCTCAGTCTCTCCCATTTATACTCAATGGCCTCAATCCGTGTGCAAAGCTGAAGAACTAGCCATGATATCTCTAGTCAAATTGTTTTGCTTCCCTAGTGATTTCAAATGTGAGAAAGTAAGGATTTAGGAGACCAAGTGAGAAAGAGGGAAGGGATGAAAGTGCTGACAAAAATGAAAGAAGGGTTATTATACAAAAGAAAAAATGGTTAGGTTTTGGAATATACAATCACATTGAGCAACGCCAGGCTTTTTGTATGTGACAGTGCCAGATTCAAGATTTAATCAAGCCTGAGAATTTGATCATGCCCACTCACTATACAACACCTTGCCAACCAACCTGAACTTGGCCCAGTGGACAAGAATTGATGGGCTGGCTCAGTCGTAATGATTTCTAATCTTTCATAACCTCTATTGTAATTCTCTATGCAACAAATATCTAAAATAGTTCTGAACACTGCATGTTGAACACATCCCTATGTTGGATAGACTTCCGTACTTTAGCCACCCAAAGTTTCTTAGCAATAAGTGCTTTTGCCATTGTATAAAACCTAATAGATGTGAAGAACATATTAAAGTTCCTTACCTGTCCTGGTTTAAGTCACATATTGAAAAATATCTTTGACACTGTGTGAATTAGATACCTTAAACTAGAGCCAACTGCAATTTTGAAATGCATCTAGTTTTGAACCCAACCAAACCGTACAATAATCTAAGGACAATCCTTGACAATCTCTTGGATTGATATTACAAAGATGCATCTAAAATAAAGACTCTCAATTCTCCTGATTGTTAGTCAGGAAATAAATATATTGAGTTACACAAAATCCAATTCGATGGGCTGAAGAAGTAGCCATTATTGGCAGAGAAGAAGCATAGAAGTCCAAACTATGATATTTTCAAATGCTCTTAAAATCCCTAGAAATGATACTCACTATTGCTCAAGACTCAGATGATGTGATTGGCTCGAGCATGAGATGCAAATGAGAACCTGCCTGTTCTTGAGGACGATCACTTTGCTATTGAAAATGTGAGAAAGATTGAATGACTGAGTGAGAACTGAGAGACTGGTAGAGATAGATGCAAGGAGTGCAAGTATCGATGAAATGAAGGCTAAGCTGTTTCCCATATTAAAACATGTTTGGGCTTTGAGGCATATAAATGCACCGGCATGCACCAAGCCAAGACAACCGTCATCCTATGTGACCATGCCTAGCCCAAAATCTAATCTACGCCTACAATCTGACCATGTTGGCCCATCAGCACCATATATATTGCCCAGGCCCTCTTGACCCCAGAGAGCTAGTTTTGATCAATTCTATGGGGCACTCCTTCGGATAGTATACTCATTAATTCAAATGCTAAGCTTCTTCGTGATAACTATGTTGAACAAGATTATGTTTCACACTATTCTGATGATGGTGTTGCTCAAATCCTAGGAAGCACAAACACTCTCTTGGACTTAATGTGTCGGTGTCTAATACATATCGGACACCGACACACCCCGAACACGTTGGGACATGTGTCAGACATGCTCTGACATGTGTTAATTTATTTTTTTATTCAACAAGTTTTAGACAAGCTCCGAACACATCCCGATACGTTTTGGACATGTTCCGGGCACGTCCTGACACATTTGAACACCCTCCAAATACGTCCGACACGTTATGGACATGTTCTGACACATTTTAGACATGTTGGATAATTTTATAATTTTTAAAATATTATGGGCAATTTGGTAATTTATAGAAGTTGTGGGCTTTTTGATAAATTTATAAAAGTTGTACGGATGTTATTTATTAAATTTAAAAATCACTTACATTTCCCACATTTCATCACTCCTATTCCTCACTTCTATTCTATCGAAGAGCTTAAGGTTTTAACCTTGAATCCAAACGTCACTCCTCACATCCAATTTTCTCACACTCTTAACTCACGTACGACTTGTTTTCTTAGTCACAGGACGCATACCGTTTGATAGAGAGAGAAGTTAAACACAAAAGTAAAGCAATTGTTATGTATCAGTATATATTGTTGTTTTTGAACCCTAAAATTTGATTTTGAAATCCTTTTTTCAGTTTTCAAACTATAAAATGAAATTTCGAATATATTATTCTCACTTTCAAACCCTATATATGGATTTTCTTCCTATGATTTTTCACCAACTTCATTGACCTTCCGGCACTGGGCAGGCGTCAGCCCCCATACATGGTGATTTTTTTTATATAAAATTCAAAAAATATATTTTTTTATTTCACATTTATTATGAAATAGAAGTGTTCATCAATTAAAAAAAATATAAACCATTATTTTAGTTTATATGTCTTCGGCGTATCATGTCCTTAATTTGCCCAAAAAAAAAGCGTATCAGCATGTCGTTTGTTCATATCTGTATCCCGTATTGGTGTCTGTGCTTTATAGATCAAATCTCCAAGCTGACTACTAATCTAGCTAATTGTCTGATTTTCAAAAGGAGATTTGTCAAAAATGCTAGTTTCGCTTATTACCATATTTATGGATCCTAAGCTTAGGGGCAGGACACCAAAGTCAAAATCCTTTAGGAACCAATGCTGAGATTTTGTAGGATGGGAACTTATAAGAATGTTTACTCTCTTTTTTAAAGCATTATTCTCTCCGTTGCTTGGCATTGACTGTATTGTTGCATCCCTGTGACTCGTCCCAATAGCGACAGTAACCCCACATTTAATACTAACAAAAGCCTCCAGCTATTGACTAAAACAGGTAGGACAAAAACACAGCAATGACAAAGTTCCAGAGCAAGGAAAATACATCACTGAAGATTCTCTGTTCTATCTTGTTGTTCCACAAAAGCTCAACTTTTACTTTACATAAGATACGAAATTGTGTTTCATATATTATGGAAATAAAAGCTTATGGCTATGCAGACAGTACATGTGGTTGATGTTGAATAAATGGAAACAAATCCATCAGTAACTTCAGATTTGAATTTGTAAGCATCTTTTTTTTCTCTACAAAACAGATCAGTCAACATAAAAGTTCTGATGTAGGAAAGTAAAATCATAGCATATTCTACTGCCAATTTTTTCCCTTGCACAAATAATCATAAAATTAATACTAAAACAAAAAGGGGGAATACGAACACAAATTGGGGGTTGATCCAGTCTGCATCAAGTATTGAACAAATAATAAACACTTGTACACAGAAAGCAAGCATCCATCTGAAGTCATACCAAGCGGCCATAGATAGCAATAGGGAAATCACAATGGACACAGAAATGGACTCTCTCTCCAAGCTGGCGGCGGGATCTGCGACCTACAACCTTAATATGTGAAGCAGTAGTTGCAGAGCCAATACTTTTGGCAACGGGAAGGTCAGCGAGAACTAGATGGTCAGGACATGCCACTGTCACAGTCTCCACTGGCAAAGGCTTCGAACCAGTGCCACCATCGGTGGTGGAACCCTTGTTAAGCCGGATTTGAAGCATCTTCACCCTTCTATTAGACCTTCTATTCACTCTATTCTGAAAGCATAAACTTATTTAAGCACGCCAACAACATACATGCAAGCAAATAAGACCAAATATGAAAAGGTAAAAAGAAATTGAAAATAAGAATGCATTCGCCAGTAGAAGAGGCATGCATGAGCAATTTAGATGAATCATGAAGCATGCATTTTAATAATGGATGGATAACAACCCATAACAACAAACATCTTCCACCATCACTTTATGACATAGTTACCAGATGTCCCAAACCTCTGCATACACTGGAAAATCTGGCGTAGTTATACAACTGGCACCAACAATCATCTACAACTAGCTTAGAATGCAAGTATATGTCATAGAATAATACTAATTCAAAAGAACCAACAGTATGGTGTTATGCCACCCAAATTTTGAAAAGAATAATGCCCAATTGTATAAAGAACACCAACGAAACAGTGAAGCAAAGTAACCCAGTTAAGTTCAAAGTAACAATATTAAAGAAGCCTCCAGTTCAGTAATAAAACACAAACATTTACACTGATCAGATCATGTAGGCAGGAAATATTCATGTAAGCTGACTTCCATAAATATTTACATATCAGTAATAGCTTTTGTTTTGGTATAAAGACTAGCGTTACCCACGTAAGAAGAACACAAATTAGCAGCAAAACAACCTAATTAGGAACCTAAGGGTGACGTATAAAAATATGAAGTAATTTTGAAACGCCGCAGGAGCACTGTGTATAGTATAACACAATAGCTCAATCAAAAGACACTTTGTTATTAAACTCTGGCAAAACTGCTCTTAAACATCATAAATTCACACTGTGAATTAGCTTTTTAGTGAGGCAATTGAGAACCAAAACTAACAGTAATAAATTGACAGAATGGGTGAACAAAAAAGATAAACATTAACATAAGTTCAAACAGGCGTTTGTTACAGGTACAATCCATTCCAACCCTAGTGTGCTTTCACTGTTTTCCCCAATCAAATAATAATTACAGATACAATCGAAACAGATTCTGCTTTTAGTGCAATACATCATGCTCATAGCGCAATTCACACCATTCTTTACCCATTAATTTGAAGCATCTTTAAATTTTGAAGAAATAGATTTGAGATCATAAAAGAAACATGTAACTTGCTATTCACATCAAGATTCAGAAACCAGTAAAGAAAACTTACACATGAAACGATTTCTTCTTCTTCGCTTTCCCCCCCTCTCTCTCTCTACAGCGTTCTTTTACTCGAAAGTAAAACAGGAGGACAACGGAGGAGACTCAGTACTCAAAGCGGAGCGTTTCGAGGATTTTCACCGTTTCGATGCTCAGCGGGGTACTCCAACGGTGAATAAATAATTATAATTTAATTAAACTAATAATTAAATTATCATTATTTAATTTTAAATAAATAATTTAAATTAATA
>JAOVVI020009819.1:0-13382 GCA_028571085.2 Nepenthes alata
TTGGGAAAACCTCACGCCTTTACTTTTGTCCACAAGTTGCAAGAATTGAACAACTCCGTGAGTATTTTTACTCTAACAACTGAACTGACCAAGGGTAGACTTTCAGAATTTTAGGTTGTTTTGTGTACAAATATCAGCCTGGATAAATCGATTGAATTTGATGAATATTGCCATAGTCCTTAGCCTGCGATAACCTTCATAAAATCTGACGTACATGGACTTTTTGGCAATGTCTTCTGCGACTTTGGTCCTGAGTTTATTATTGTAGACGTAGATGGTGAGGAGCCACCACATACGGACAATTCTACTCTTATGTCCGTTATGGATGATGAGAGGCTTGAGCTGGCAGCGCTTTAGGATCCTCATGATTTTCTTCTGAGTGCTTTTCCTAAATTCGATTACCCAGCTCTCCTACATGTGGCATGTCAAGCCTTGGATAACTTTATATTGGAGTTGGGTCGCTATCTGGTTGCTGGGTCAAGGGAAGATGCCCGCAATTTGATTTTACTTATCACTTGCATCGATGTTACTTTAGACGATAAGAGGTTTGGAGAGATTGACCACAACTTACTTCGACACTTCCACTTTGGTTCAAGGGTTGTTTTGAATCCCATGGCGGCCTTGTTGGGTGGAATTGTTGGACAGGAAGTTGTTAAGGCCTGCATTGGAAAGTTACACCCACTCTTTTAGTTCTTTTGCTTTGGCTCCGTGGAGACCTTTTCCACTGAACCTGCCTCTCCATCTGAACTGCCCTGTGGACACCCTACTTTGCTCCCAGTGCCAAACACCACTTCCACCATCTCTCTTTATGTACTAGACGACCAATTGGTCTCTTCCACCTTGACATTGCAGGGGCTCATCTCGGGCCATTTGGTGGTTGTGCTGAAGAAGAGTGACTTCACTCAAACTTCATCTTCATTTTCCAAAGTAATAGCTTATGTCTATGTTTTTGAAAATCCTTACAACTTAATGAAAAAGGCATATAGGAAAATTAGAGTCCACCTCAGCACACTTTGGCTCATAGAAAATAAATCTATTCCCCCATTGAGGGACAAATCTGGTTGGCATACTTGGGATGCATTGTACTTGATTGTTGCTCCTATTGGTGTGTGGTATGGAGCATTCTGGTTGCTCAAAATTTCCAATGTATTCCATATATCCCTGCTCAACATTTGTCATGGTGATCCACCTACTTGGCCCATTGCTCTGTCCACCGAACCCTAGGCTCTCAGCCACTCCTGTTTTCCTATCAGCTGCTCGGGTTTCGGAAAGCACTACTTAACGGACGGTTATAGAGGAAAGTTCAATAGAGAGCGAGTCCTCAATTGCTCGCATTCAGCTATTGGAGCATGAGAGGGTTGAATTCTGCAAAGATATTGAGCAATTGTGCATGCAACAAGCTGGTCCTAGCTACCTTATTGTGGCCACACGACTGCACTTCCAGGACTTGGAGCAAGAAATTGAGAACTTAAAAAACAAAATGGCTGTTTCTATCAAAGAGAATTTGAACCTTAAAGAAGAGAATTCTGATGCTTATTGGATTGAAAGCCAGCTGGTAGAACTCCCTAATGAACCGGTCTCAAAGAATTCGGACTCGGAAAACCAGCTTCAATTTTTTCAAGGATGTGTTGCTTCTGAAATTGCTGAATGAGATCATGCACTGATGGAGGCTGAGAACTTCTATGAGATCGGGCATCAGACTTCAGTTGACATTGAGGATGAGGATAATGGATGGGATGACAAGTGTGCATGCCTTTTAGATGGTCCTGCAGAAACAGGGAGTTTCAATGGCCATAGTGAAGATTCCACTGCTAAATACATAAGTACTTTGCAAGAACAGCGGGATACCTTGAGAAGCTCTGCTGATAATCTTCAGAATAAGCTGCAGCTGGGGTTGGACATTGAGAATCAATTGAACAGGCAGGTTAGCAAATTGGCACGTAAGAGGATTATAGCAGACAAATTGATTAAGAGTGGGAAATCAAGGTTGCGTGAGTACCGTTCTCATTAACGGTTTCATACCCTGGATTGGCTCAATGAGGAAAAATCTTATCTAAAATCAATTATTGATGTGCTTTAAGAAAAGCTTGGGCCACTTAATTTGTGCAGGGATGAAATATTTATACTGCCTTTTAGTGATGGAGAGCCTGATGGGAACAATTGTGGAGATGAGAGGCACTGACCCACAGGAGGAAGAAGGGTATTTTCTGGAGAGAAATGTTTATGCTGCTCGTCAGAAGAAATTGGATGAGTTTCAGAGAAGCCTATTGAAAGTGGCCAATGAAAAAGTTCAGATAATACTTGATCCATGGCAGTCTCAATCTCTAGTGGAAGCTACATGGGAGTCCATAGTCGAATTTCGCCAGGATTGTCTGTCATTCCACCTTAAGGACAAGGTTCTCTTGACGAAGAGGGCAATGTTACAAGCCTATGCGATTTTCTATTTTTTTTTCCCTTAGGCACACTATTTTTTCTCTTGCTTTTCTATTTTTCTGTTATGCATTCATGTGATTGTCTGTTTAGTTACTTCCCCTTTTAGTTACAGATTTCCTTTATATGCTACTGAGGTGCACAGTAAACTAATAATGAAATATTTGTTTTCTCTCTCTCACCCTCTGTCTCGCTCTGCCCTCTCTCCCTCTGACTCTCTCTTCCCCTTCTTTTCCCACTATTTTTCCTCTGTTGAACTCTCCCTCTGTCGTCTTCTCTGTTTCCATTGCCGTCTTTCGCTCGCCAGTGCCGTCGCCGATTGTGCATGCAACATCGCTGCACTAACACTTAACACAAAGAAACAGCAAGCAATAAATAGTGTGTGAATTTTCCCATCTGTCTTTTCAATGCCTGGGATTCTCATAATTTACATAAATTAAAGATCAGATCCTTTTCCACTGCAATGCATTTCCCAGAGATGAGTTGAAGTTCAAGAGTTGGGAATCATGTAGGCAGTGAACAAATGCTTTGCTTGCATTTATGGAGATAAGCACGGAGAAACCAGGTGCACATATTTAGAAAGATATTATTTTCACATCACTAAGAATTAAAATGTACAGTCAATTACCATTGACCCTGTATATTGAAATTACTTGCTTATCAAAGAACATGTAGCCTAATAATAAAACTGAAAACATGTAAAGGGGCCAAAGCAGCAAGATGATATAAATTGATGAAACCAACCTGGCAACCAACTGTCTTTAGCAATGACCTGTTAGTGAAGTGGTGCTCAAAAAGCCCAGCAGCAAACTTCACCCTTAGGATCCGCTCAACTGCATCATCAATCCTGGACATTGGTATTTCCCCAGATTCGACTAGATTTGTCAAATCCTCTAGAAACTTGTCATATCTTAGAGGTACCATGACCTGTACATTACATATCAGGAATATTAATATGCATATGACGAGGCAAACTCAATTTCAAACTTGTGTAAGTTATATTCAGTACCATATCAATTCCAGCATTGATAGCAGATGAAATGCAGAAACGGTAGTCTGAGCCTTGAGGATCACAAAGTTTGTCAATTCCTTCCCAGTCTGATATTATAAAGCCCTACAAAATAACTTAACATTTTGGTAAGCTACATGTTATAGGCCCCAGAAATTAGAAACCTAAACAGGCCCTTTATGTGAAGGCATCAAATAGTGCAAATGTTTTGTGTATGATTTACTTGGTAAATGTTGCATCTTGTACTTCCCTACATATTAGCTATTAACACTTAACTTATCCAAAATGAAATCACTAAACTACACCTTAAAATGAGTTAAACCCCCACCAAAAAAGAAAATATAATGATGAGGACAGGAGGAGTGATTTCCACCTTCATCTTCATTTTGTATTCATATTATCATGCATGATTCAGAATCCATCCTCAACACTGCATGTTTGCATGCACTTCAAAGCTAGTATTCATAAAGGGAACAAACACAAAATGTCAAATAATAGGGGGAACCATGAGAAGATTTTGCAGACTTCTCATGTGAGATATAGGCGGATG
This sequence comes from Nepenthes alata, assembly GCA_028571085.2. NCBI lineage: Eukaryota > Viridiplantae > Streptophyta > Magnoliopsida > Caryophyllales > Nepenthaceae > Nepenthes > Nepenthes alata. Next base: position 3,990 of record JAOVVI020009819.1, read on the forward strand.
TCATCTAAGCAATAAGTTCAAAAAGCACGTAAGTGGATGATAAGCCAGAGAATAATGAACAAATGAAATACTTTAATCTCAAACACAACAAATTCATGGCTCCATTTGGTTGGCAGAAAACATTTTTTATAGAACATATTTTCCAAGGAAAATTGGTATCGCCGCCTTCTACTTTTCATCTGTTTGGCAAGGTATACAACGGAGGTGTTGATGGAGTGTATCAAGGAATCAACTGTCCCAAGAGCTTAAGCAATTAAGTGTTAAGTCTGAAATTGGTTTTATACTCTAGCATGCCTCCTCACGTCAGTGCATTTTTTGGTCTGAAGGATGTATTGCTCAGACCTAATCTATATTATGTGCCAAAAGATTATAGCAAGAAAATTGGGGTTCTAAGAAATGACTTCACGAGCATGTGGTCAATACTTCTCTCATAACGAGTCTAGGAACTAAATGATCCAAAAACTTATATTGTTTGGTGAAAGCCCAATAATAGTTTTATACTCTAAACAGGGCAGTGGGCGATAGCATTAATGTTGACGGGGAGGCAATGGATAAGGTGGTAGTTGGGCGTTAGTGATAGTGTTGGTGGGGTGGCAATGGTGCTCTGGTGTTAGGGAGGCAGTGGAGGAGGTGTGGTTGTTGTAATGTGAAGGTAGCAGTGGTGGTGGTGCTAATAATAATGAGCATGGTGGTAAATGGTATGATTTACTGGTGGTGGAGCAATTTGTTGGTTTTCGTGATGGTCATGGGAGTGGTGAGGCCACAGTGCCATGGTGGTGGTTGTGATTGTGGCACATGTGGGGGATGATGGCAGGGCACTGGGGTCTGATATTGGTGGTTGTAATAATAGTGGTCAAGTAGTGATGTAGGTATTAAGGAAGTCAACTTCCTTCCAAATTAAAAATATTTTTTTCTCACTGGAGGTAATTAATTTTGCAAGGATTATTATTTTTAATTCTCAAATACTGTTGCACTAGAAAATCAGAAAATATTTTCTTGAAAGTGTTTTCCATCCAACCAAATGGAGACTACAACCAAAACAAATTTATACATTTAAAAATTGACTTACATATATCACTATATACCTTAAAACCCAACTTATGTTTCAGCACTTCTGTCAAAAGAAAATGATCAGCATGTAGCTTTCTTTTATTCCAACTGGAATATGAGGCCATAACAGTGCAGACTCCCTGAGACATACAGTCCAGATAAGGTGCCATATGGATCCTCTGCAAATCTTCGTATGATGATGTAGTATTTCCCTCATTTATACCTTTATCTGTTCCTCCATCTCCAACAAAATGTTTGGCACAAGCAATAACATTGTCTCTGGAGTAAGAAACAAATCCGCAAGAAAACTTAGCTATGAAGAGTCAGTAATATGACTTAAGGATTAAGAATGGGTGTGGATATGTCATTGATAAGGTGTGAAGATGAAAGTTACATTATCCAACAATAAACACACGAGCTACACAAAACCAGAAAATCAGCTCCATGCATCTACAGAAAAGGAAAGCACAAAAGAAACATGACCTTTAATCTCTACATCTTTTTCTTTGCTTGCTAAAAAAGAATTTATGTTGAAATTCGACCCAATGTCCAAATTAATTGGAAGATATTGATTCATTTAACATAAGATGTGTTGAAAATATTGAATGTTTGGCTACCTTCCAGCAATGAAAGGGTAACCATTCGGGTGCCCTTTGGGTGGCTCCCCCTGCAACCCTGATACTACAGAAGTCATCTTCCTCACAATTTCAGTGTCCTCACTGTAACTCTCATAGCATCTTCCCCATCTTGAATCTCTGCATACCTGTTAGAAACATGCAGACATTTGACCATAGTAAACCATCGTTCAAATACAAATGGAACATAGTGACAAAAACAATATTCCAGAAAGGATTTGTTGGACCGAGAATAGAATTGACAGTAAATTCCAATGGATAAATGCAGTAAGCCAAGTTCTCCATTGATGAAGGAAATAACTATTGATATGCATGAGTTTGCACCCTATCTAATTAATATATGTTGGAATTGTACTTGATTTCCCAGTGTTTTTTTCTTTTCTAGCTAAAGAGTTGGAGATGGTGATTTTCCATATTACTGTAAGGTGAGAGAATAAAATGACAAAGAACAATAGTGTTTGCAGCAATTTGAAAAGGAACAGGATTTTCAACAGGAAGAAAACTCAAATTTCAATTCATAATCCCTAATTTTTATATCATTCTACTTACAGATAATTTCTCATTCTCATTCTAATCTTTAACAGAATTACAATAAAAGAGAATAAGAGAAAGATGCTAAAAACCCAAAAGATGCTCCTTATTGTTATACGCTATCCACATGCAGCCTTCATCATGTGACTCGGAGGACACATCTAGAAGATCAGCAGAATCTCATCCTACGACTACCCTCAAGCCATGCTACACCTCATCCAATGACCATCCACACTCCACGCTACCTCAATCATGTGAATTGGAGATGCTTCTAGAATCCACTTGGGTCTCATCTTACGACTACCCTTAAGCCACACCCAGCCTCAGCTGATGACGTTCCATACCTTGACACACGCAGGTAATAATTAATAATAATTAAATCTAAATAAAATTTTCATAAATGCTGAGAAGGACTCAACAAACCCATAAGAACCAAAACAACATTATACTCACAAATAACAACGGACATCGGACCTGATTAAATTGAACCTTATCCAACCTCCAAATAAATTATAGCAACCTGTTTAATTTAAATTTACCTGCAGAATAAAGGTCTAACAGATATTTAAACCACCACAATATAAAATCTATACGAAATAAAAACAAAGAATATAAATATCCCCAAAAAAAAGCCCCAAATACAAAATAAATTGAAATAAACCTCAATAAACCAAAACATACAAAACATTCCAACACAAGTCCTAAATATAAATCCAAATACAATATAAATAAACAAATCTTTGAGGCTCCCCCATTAGAATCCTGTAAGGATAAAAAACCCTCTAATTTGAAAAGGTTAAAAATCATAGCAAATCATAAGCATAAAGTTCAACAAGTACATATATATATATATATATATATATGATATGCAAATTATGTGCATGAAACAGATAGAAAGACCGAAAACTGTAAGCATCCATAAAATCCAATGTGTCAAACGTTCTATTGTCCAAATTTATAATTTGATACGCAAAAGTCGTAATACACATACCAATATCAAATAATATAAACTGTACGAAATCATTTAAAGTTCATTTTATATGATTTCGAAAGTCTCAAATATCCAAAATCAGGAAAATCCAAATCTCATGCCAAAACCTAAAAATTTCAAAAGGCCAATAGTTTCCAAAACATAAAATGCGATGCATGTCAAAATCCTAAAAATTTAAATCATATCAAATATGAGAATCAAGGGCCAAAAGGCCAACTTTAAGTAAGGATTATAAGTACTCTTCATAATCTTAAACTAAAACACTATTATTTAGACCCTTAGGTGGGTTTTCTATAAATTTCTCCCTATAGAAAGGATCAAAATCTTTTTTCAGCAAATCTTTAACAACACAAACACCACTTTTTTTTGTTACCTGTGGATGGTAGGTGCAATCCTCAAGTATGCTTGATATACTAGAATGTTTGAATATATACAATTTTATCAATTTCTTATAATGGTTCTCAACAAAATAATAGATGAATGACTCTATAACAAATATTCAAAACTTTCACTTTGTTGGAAAGAAATATAAATACATTCTACTCTGTAAAAAAGTACAAACTCATATTAAATTAAACTCATATTAAATTTCAAAATAGAGTCCTTCCGAACACTTGCATGGATTATAAACATGTAAGGTCAAATGCACAAGATTTTATGACTTTTCCTCATAAATATTTTTCATATACAAACATAGTAGTTTAAAATATTTACTTATTCCGTAGAGATGAACAAAACCTTCAACCTTCGGTAAAATCAGACAACGACAAAAATGTATGTTGAAAAAACACATGCATACAATAATATTCAAAATAGGAATGTAAAGGGTGACATGCATATATAATAAAAACAAGAAATATAAACAAAATCAAACGATTTTGAAAATAAACCAAAAACGGGAATAGAAATACTAATCTTTAACATTTGATCTAACATAACTGACTTGATAAAACTCTAAAATCTCATTCTCATTCTCTTTCTTCTTCTTCTTCTTCTTCTTCTTCTTCTTCTCCTCCTCCTCCTTCTCTTTCTCTATCATTTCTCTCTTCTCCCATGCGAAATGATCGACAACAGGTGTAGGCGGCCTTAAATAATAAAGTGGCACACGAGCACCAAATAGATACGCATCATGCATCACACTCATACATATGTGCACACGAGTGCCACATTAGACGCAAATATTCTGCGAAATCTACGCATGAGAGCTCTATAGGCGCACAATTATTACCTCAGACAAGCAGGAGTATGGAGATAGGTGCCCATAAGGCGTCAGGCCAAATTCTCAATCCGATTTTTTCTCAAATTTTCATTAAATAATTATTTTCAAAATTGACCAAATGCAGCTAATAATGACATTATAAATCACAAATAAAAAATCGGGCATTACAAGGCTGGTTAGCCCCAAAAGTTTTACTGGGAATCTGATCTCGTCCATAAGTCCTTCTAAAAAACTACTTAACTTGTTGTTGTAGATACGTCCCTTAGGCTGTTGGAAATGGCTTCAAATTGTGTTTTATATATCATCATGGTCAAACTTTGATGAAGCTTCTACAATTGTTCCATTGGATTGTCATAGGTCATGCTTCCGAAACTTGTGAGCAAGGCTAGAGTAAACCCTTCCCAATTGTAAAATTCTCCAATCACCTAAGCATCCTGAAACCATATTAATGCTTCTCCTTTCATATAGAATGAAGTCATTAAAATATTCTGATTTTCAGGAGTCTGATAATAGTGGAATATTGCTTGGCCTTGAAAATCCACTCCTCTGGATTTTCTTCTTCATAGTGAAGAAAATCAATTCTCACATTACGGTACCTGTGCCTCCGTGGCTCCTCTTTTCGTCAATGTGGAGGTTGTATCCTTGGTTGCATCACTTGCGCTTCTTTGCGTTTAGATAGTGGTTGTATCCGTGACTGTTGCACTATTGGCATCTGTTGGTATATTTCTAACATTAGGTGCATCTGTTTGATGAGACCCCCATTCATACTCTTTTCGAGCAGCACAAAATGCTTATTGTTGAGTTGGTCAGAACCATCCAAGCATTGGTTGATGTGTTGGTCTAATCCCTCCATCCGTAGGTTAGTCAAGGAGACTGATTATATGAGTTGATTGAAATGTGTTCCCTCGGCCGTTAAACTATCCCTAATACCACTCGTTAGACTTGTATTTGATTTCCTTTTTATTTTTCAAGCTAAAGAGCCGGAGATGGTGATTTCTAGAGTATTGTGAGGTGAGAGAATGACAATTAACAAGGAAGGATGCTGTTTGCTTCAATTTGAGAAGGAACAGAATCTCCAAAAGGAAGAAAACTCATAATTTGAATTCATAATTTCTAACTTTTACATTATTCTACTTATAGATAATTTCTCACTCTCATTTCCCTCTTTAATAGAATTCTAGAAAAAAGAGAATAAGAGAAAGATACTAAAAAACCGAAATATGCTCCTTATTGTTATGGTGGTTGCTGGCCATGTGCTATCCACATGCTGCCTTCATCATGTGACCTGGAGGATACTCCCAGAGGATGAGCTGAATCTCATCCTAAGGCTACCCTCAAGCCACACTACACCTCATCTGATGACTATCCACACTCCACGCTGCCTCAATTATGTGATCAGGAGCTGCTTCTAGAACCCACTTGGATCTCATCCTAAGCCTTCCCTCAAGCCACTCTCAACCTCATCTTATGACACTCCATACTCTGCTTACTCTTTCACAGCCTTGAAACTGCCACATTGCCTCTAAATCCATCAGACTCTGCTACCACCATAATGACTCTCACTGTGTCTTCCTCTTCATGCCTTTCTGATAATTGGTTGCCTCTTGTTGGAAAACACTATTGTGGCCCTTTCCTCACACTTCTCTTCTTGACCTTGTTCTTTTCTTCATCCATGGAATAGCAGTCACAATGTGACTAAGACAAATCAGGAAAACTGACATATACATTTAACACGCACGATAGAAAAACTGAGCTCCACAATTCAAAAGAGAAGGTTGACCTCAAAGATAAATATAAACTGGAAGATATACTTATAATTCCATGACAAATAGAAGTACCATATATGTAATACAATGAGTTATCCCTGAACATAAAAGTGGCAGTTTATTGCACGTGTCTTCTTGCATTGTAAGCTTTAGAAAGTGTTAGATATACGTAGTCTTCCTCCTGCAATGTAGAGAAGATGGGTGATCACGGGCCATGCTAGTGTAGTTTGCAAGGAAATTGCAACTAAACCATACATAGCGGTTTGAGTTTGTACCAAACTGAATTAACCGGCCAAGCTGAGATAAACTACCAAATTGTTATTGTCAGTGAGTGGGTTCTCCATTTGTGCAATTGTGTTATGAAACTCATTAAACCCACCACAATTTTGTAAAATAAAAACAGATAACGCAAAAAATTTATTTAACACAAAATAATTGTGTGGATCGTCAAATTATTGTGTTATTTTACAAAACAATAGGGTAGAATTAATCCTCACTAACATATCTAAATTCATACTAATGTCATTTTCTCAAAGAGCAAGAGGATGGCTTCTCTCCTTTCACTCTTTCTCTGTCTTCTCAATGAGAGTTTTGGAAAATAGACATATAGGTAGAAGAAAACAGTCTTGACTTGTAAACCAAATGAAAAAGGACAGAGAATAACCACAGCTGCCAATTCTCCTTCTATTAAATTAGTTAAAACTTTCCCAATACACTTTCTAACATAAATGATGGGATAACTTTGTTAATTATAGAATAGGAAGAGGACAGGTTCTTCAATTATTTAAATGCATTCTTTCTATCAAAGACAAGCTTAAGAAGGAAATAACTTCTACAACATAATAACCAAACAATGGAGATTGTAACATCTAATCATTTCAATACATTATTAAATATGTGCATTCCATGGGACAATCCTAACATTTAAAAAACTGATTGAAAATATGCAGTAATGAAGTCAAAACTAATATTTCAAGTGAAAAGATGAAATCCTCAACTACCTATCATGGAAACTTCCATTGTTGAAGTTACATAATTTTAGGATGTCATTTTTCTATATGTGGTTTAGTTCAGGTTGGGTAGATTGATCATCTAAATCCCAAAATCAATCTGACAATATTGCTTGGATTAAATCCCAAATGGCGCATCTGTCAAACCACTTTCTGGTATGGGTAGCTTTGTATCAAGCAGATTGATAGATTTCTTATGCATCCTAGCAGGGTGGTTGGCTCCATGTGTTAGAATTCACTAGGAACAAAAGCACTCACACAATCGGTGCAGCGGAAATGAACCCCTAAATTCCACATCAATTGTAGACTACTAAATATCGTGAGAGTACCACGAATAAATCATGCAACTAAACACACAAGTTGTACGATAATATTTAACGTAGAAAACTCTTCTCAATCAAGAAAATAACAATGGGATAAATTTTAAAAAAATCTACCATAATAGTGACCGGTTACAAATATAACACCTTCAAGATCCCTTCATTATAACCGGAATGAACAATGGTTGAATCCAACTTTAACACACATTGCATCCCATAAAAGAAGAATACACCAAGAAACAGAGCAATCAAAGTGGAAATGCATTTTAGAAACAAATTAGAGTAACGTACCTGAACTTAGCGAAAAATAGAACTTGAATTGAGCCTCAATTGGATACCGAAACCCTTCATTCGCTTTCTTTTCTCTCTTCTTGTGGTGCCTTTTGTGTTGAAAATAATCTCTAACTTCATGCCCTAAAATTGCATTGGGCATTTATAACAGGACTAGTATTCAAATGCTAAAAGCAAGACTAGTGTTTGAATGTTAGAGGCGAAAACCAGAATTGATGCACATGCGACTGTTGGGCATTCACGTGCGGCACTCATTCTGTCTATCCACGCATGAGTGCCTCCTTGCCGCGCATGAGTGGTGCCCATTATGTCCATTGATCCAACCTTTGCTTGAACAAATCCCATGCAAACCTTCAGGGAACTTCATCTCTTAAGCGACTATTGCATGAATATTATGCTACTCTTGCTTAACATCTTCGCTCAAGCGTGCCTCATGGGGATATTACGGGTCCTTCTGATGACTTGTTCAATGGGTGTGAACTCAAAAGGGAGTGACTCAAAAACCCAACAAATTTTCCTTCACAACTTTATAGGGGGCCCCTCGCCTCTCCAGTGCCCATCATCTTCCCTTCAATTTGGTAACTTCCTTTCCATGGGGATCCGACATCGACCATCATAAGTTTGAACGACACCCTTTTTTACTCTAACGAACCTGGCGTGTTGTCACTCCCCTTCGGCTTCTTTTCCACGGTGGCGTTGCTCCCTCTTGCACTCCTATTTGGTCTCTTCCTGCCACCTTTACCAAGTCTTTCCTATTGGTCGCCTTGGTGTTGCTTTTGGCAACCAAAACTTCCATCAAGTTCGTTCCTTACCATAATTAAGGAGCCTTTAATGAACTTCTATTATCCTTCGTCAAATGCTGTCCAAAAGCCCTCATTGTCAAACTTTCTGGTTGAAATTAAATTTAACCAAGAATTTAAAGCATGTTGCATGTCCCTCAACACGAGCTTCGCCTTATTGCTTGTCGGTAAGCAAATGCCCCCAATGCCCACTATTCTCAACAAGTGCGGTGACCTGGATCCAAATCACCTAACCTGTCTCAACCCGCTCACGTGGAAAAAAACCTCAAACCATAAATAATTCTCATAAAATCCACCATAAATCAAATAACCGTAATAAATATCGAACTCCTCGACATGTGAAATGACATTAATATCTATAATATAAAAAAACTCTTAGAGAATACAGTTCCAACAAAATGTCCAAAAACTAATTAAATAATAAAGAAATCTCATAATTTTTCATCTTGAAATTTATAGATTTTGAGATTATCTTTACCTAAAATTTTAACAACAAATGCACGACCCCCTCTAACACACTATTGACCTCCTCTACTCTGGGGCCAAGATAATGTAGGGGTGAGCCAAAAGGCTAGTAAATGAATAAAATCAACAATAAAGTATATCGGATAATGACATTAAATATATACAAAATTAATAATATGTGATAAATTAACAATTATTTGAGACACAACATCATGTCGTAACTATAACTCAAAAGCCACAAGATAAATGAATATCAGGATTGTAATTAGGATTCCACCAAATCTAAACATTAACAAAAATATAGATTCCATCGAA
>JAOVVI020009821.1:0-13382 GCA_028571085.2 Nepenthes alata
ACTGGATTTTAGTTTTTGTTTTTGAATTTGTCGTGGGTGCCAGGATTACTTCCTCTTGTGATACCTCTAAATTTAGTAAAGAATGCGAGTTCAATTTGTAGGGCTCTAAATTTGTTTGGCCACTACAAGCAATAAGATCTAGTCCCTATACTTCGTGGCTGACTGCCTAAGGACAAATGGCCTAAAGGGTCTTGATTGTTGGGCTACTAGTGTAACGGAACGGGTCTTATCTTTTAAGACATTCCGTTAATCGACATACTTATCAAATATAAATTAAAATGCGTAAATTTAAAACATTGAATTTTGTAGAAAATTTGGCAAAGTTTCATCTGTAATTGGGCTAAAAATCATACAAACAACCTGTATTAATACAATCCTACAATACCTATAAACTATCAGATCTCAAAATTTAATCCATAACACAACTACAATTCATCCACAGGATCATTATATGACATATCATCTATGGCTCCAACACAGTATTCCGAATTACCATATTGAATTCTAAAAGAGATGTCATCTAAGACCAGAACAAAATCTAGAATCGAAAAACAATAATGCGGAAGCAACTATAACCATATGTCTACATGCAGAAGTAAAAACAATATATCCATCATAATATATATACTACATCATCAAAATATACAATGTTTATTAAAAAACTAATCATATATATTCACAATTCTTCAAGGTCTCCAAAATCTTCAAAGATCTTCAAGCCTAAGTTTTTTTCCTTCTAGCTAATCCTATCTTCAGTCCTTATCAGGTTTCAGCTTATCTGGAAGAGAACAAAAAGTAAGGGGTGAGTTAGCAATTCAGCAAATGTACCAAAAATTACAAGAATATACATAAATATCATGCAAACTTGCACATATAAAACGACAAATAAACATATAAGAAATTTAAGAATCAAACATGCATGCGGGTGAGGCATAAACATGACAACAATGCATATTCATAAGAACATTTCTTAATTCTTAAAACTTGGAACGAAAACACAAATTCTTCACTTATTCTTAGTTTTGGGAACTTATCGGAAAATAATTCAATCATAATTTCTTTCTGAATTCTTATTCCAAAATACAAATCCATTCTCTTTTACATCGCGCGAGATGGATGTTCTCAAATTCTTAATTCAAATACGTATTCCTCCTTTTTTACATCGTGAGGGCTGGATGTTCCAGGTAAAAATCGTCTGATAAACTTTAACAAATCACCAAATAGCATTTATATATCAAGATTTAAGATTTTTAAACATTAAATCCCTAATTTTCGGTCTAGGTTTTATGCGAAGCTTCCGAATGAAAATCGAACCTAATTCTTGAGGCAAATCACAAAATCAAAGCCATAAATTATAATACATATACATAAACATGAAATTTAATCCAAAAGCCATGAGAAACATGCAACATTCGTAACAAAGCTTAGGGAATGATGGTTTTAGAGCATAAATGTCAAAGTGGAGATATTTAAAAGTGTTAATGGAAAACAAGGTTCAAGGTAAACTTGCCTTAGCCCAATCTACCTTGTTCTTACTCTGATGGGATCAGAAATGGCGGAGAGTCCCTTTTCTTTCCTCTTTTCCCTTCCCTTTCCTCTCCTTTCCTCCCCTACTGCTCTCGCTGCTCTTCTTCTCTCTCTCTCTTTCCCCCTTCCCCCTTTTATAAACGAAGCCCAAAGTCGATGGAAGGTTCTAGATCGCGCTCGAGTGCCGCTCAAGCCTGCATCGAGCGACAAGGCACACCAACAGGTCGCACTTGTCGAGCGCCATTTCGGCGCGACATTCTGTTTTTCACGCCTGGATGGCGCCTCGAGCACCGCCTATTTTGTTAAATCCGCCCGTGTGGCGCCTTAGACGCAGCTCGGGCGCCAACCCCTTGATGCCTAATTTCATTTTCAAATTAAATTTCTCTTTATATTTCCTTAATTCACATACCCTAAACTTAATTATATTAACTTAATGATTAGAAATTACTTTGTTTCGGAACTGGGGTCGTAAAACTAGCCTGCTGGGGGCATTCCAATTGGTGTAAGAGGTTTTCCCTTTGTAGATTGGGTCACTTTGGGACCTACTGTGCCTATTTGGTGACAGCATCTTTCTTGTGAGGGGAGTGGGTGGCAGCAACATTAGGGACTGTAGTAATTTCAGGACAGCTTGTGGTGGTTGCGGAGTCACACATTACCATGTTGGGACTCATGAGGGCATTAGGGGTTTTAGTCGGGTAGAATGTGATTTACTGTGTTTTAGATAACTTATATAAGGCTTGATGATTCACCTCTTATCCATAACACTGACGCTCGAGGTTAGTAGCGCAAAGAGCAAAATCATTTTGTTGATTTGGGCGTACTTGAAGAAGCATGGGACTTAGACATGACACCGGCTTGACGATTTATTATCTTTCTAGAACTTATGATATAGCGTGCTGGGGATAATAACTACAATTCATAGTTATAGGTGTGGGAATATGATTAATTAATTGTAGTATTTTACACAATTAGAAATGAATACTTTCTAATTTCTATTTCTCGTAAGATAGTTATAAGAAAAAATTCCTAAATAGGCAATTCACTAAAACAAATGGGGCAGGGGCATCCAGGGAAATGAGATAGTTATTATTAGCAATAAAAGAGGAAAAAAAACCAGAGTTTTTGTCACCGTTTTGAACAAAATTAAAAATAAAAAAAGGAACCAACTAATCAATTAAACATTCCCCTATAAATTCAAAAGGGAGAGCTAGGGTATATTAGATAGGTATTAAAGAACCTTTTCTACCAAGAGAGGGAACAAGAGATCAATGGTAAAAATGAGCAGACATATGAATGTATTCTAGAGATTACCAAAGTTATAGAATTATAGCAATTTCTAATATATGATTAAATATGGGAGCAAAACTAATAAAATAAACTAACAAATCAAATTATTAGAATGTCCTAATTAAATCTCTTGGGATGAAAGGAACTTGAGCTCACTGAGTAAAAATATTTGATGTTCATTTAGTTAATATCTGTTTTGTTATACTCTGGAGTTAGTTATCTCTGATAGTGTGCTTGTGCACTTGGTTAGGGACAAGCAGTGGTGGCATTTGCAGCGGTGGTCATCACCGAATCACTGTAGGAGATGACAATGGTTGGCAGCATCTTGGAGATTGGTGATGTTTGTTTTGCTAAGGTGGTAGGCTATTTGTGGGTAAGTTTGTGAAGTTGTAAACAAGTTGTGGATTTCAGAGAACTTGGAAAAGTTGGGAAAATTAAGATTTTTGCTCTGATATAAGATTTGATACAGGGAATGGGAATATGGAATAGAAAGAGGAGAAAAAAGCAGGTACAACAAAGGGAAGGGTGAAGGGAGGCAAGAGGGGAGATGAATTAGAAGCAAGGGGGGGGGGGAGAGATAATTAGGCATCAGATATACTTATTATTTTCTAATTTAGAATCTTTATATAGAAATATCTTACTTCTAGGTTAACTTGAAGCAATCTCCAAGATATATTATTTTGATTAACGGTGACTTAGAATAAAAAAATAACAGTAAGAAAATATAACTTTTCATAGATATTTTAAAGACTCAAAATTATGAAATTTCAGCAATCTCTAAGGCATAACAAAATACGAGAGCAAATTTAATAAAATAAATTAAAAAAAATCAAATCTCTGATATGTCTTCCTTATAAGGGTAGTGCGATAAGATGACACTGAGTTGGACTTGAACACAAACTTTAATTGTATTTGGCTTTTGGGTTGTAGTTAAACCAGGCAGTGTTAGCAATGAACATTGTGGATTACTCAAGTGATTAAATGTAAGTTTAGTGCTGTATTTACTTACCAAAAAAAAAAAAGAGCTTAATGCTGCATTGCATGTAATTGGATTGCAGTACATTGTAGATTATACTAGGTTGCCAAACATAGATTTAGCTCAACTTTCGACTTTCTGCCGTGTGTATTCTCTCCTCTGTGTGTGTGTGTAATATATTTGTCTTTTAAATTGTTCTTTTGGTAAATTGTACAAAGATTTGAGTTCCGACTTTGAAATTGGTTTTTTTTTTTTCTTATCAAACTTGGATTTTCTACTAAATCTGCCACAGGGCTTAGGGGTTGTTTTGGATTGGCTGTTGGAGGCATGCGGTTGGCTCATAGTTACCCAGTTTTCCTTTTGGTATAGGTAACCCACCGTGTAGGTTGACTATTGGCATTTTACGCAAGAGATTATGATTAAAACTCACATTTGGATTACAAAATTTAAGCAATTGCAAAATTTGGTAACTATGGATTGGTTTTGGGCCTCCAACATCCAATTCTAAATGTTGGGTGACCACTATGCTGTCAAAATGTTTACCATAAATTCACTTTTCGCAACTGTTTTTATATTTGTAAGCGACAACAGCAACAAAACATCAATACCAAGCAACCACCAACCGCACAACCTAACAGATTCTTCTAATGCAGTGGTGAACTTTGTTCTTTCAGTGAATTCATGTTTTATTGTTTGATGTATGCATGTGCGGTTTCTGTGCTAAATAAATGCATACTGCTCAAGAGTCTGAATTTATGTTGCTGAAATTTTAAATTTCATTGTATAAGCAGGTGCCTGTGACTCTTCTTGAGTACTCGATGGCTGCAGTTACCGAAGGTATAGATGCAATAGCTACCACCAGAGTCTTAGTCCGCCTAGACAATGGTACCAGATCAACTCCTGAAATGACTGAAGAAGCAGTTCAAAGAACTTACAGGTATGTTGTGCAAGTGATCAACTCTTGAATTTCCTCATTGATTGCTTTATCTTTTGATTATTGGTTTGATTTATTGAGGGTAATAATGGGTTCGAGATGGATATTGTATTGTCATTTTAGTTTCAAGAAGAAACCTCCACCTAGAAATAATGCTGGGAGTTCTTTACTATAATTTGTTGGCAGTGGGAGTGGGTCCGAAATGGATATTGTGGTTTCGAGCATCCGAGCATACCTTAGTGCATTAAACAAGCTGTTAGGTTACGAAAGGAAACGCTCTTCTAAAGTTGAAGCTGGGAATTCTCATGCCACTGCTGCTGGCAGCAGTTAAAGATCATGAGCATGCTCGTTCTGTACAAATGCAGATGGTGATTTCCAGTTCCTCCAAGTTGGTCTCTGCACTTTCAATAAATCAAAGAAAAGATAATTTCTTTTTTCTTTCACTATTTAATTTTAAGTTGTGTGCTCTTCTCATACTTGTTATATATGTATGTGCCGTGGCTTTACTATTTGCATGATATTTGGAGCGAATCCTTGAGAGGAATGTGGCTTGCTTTGCTATTGTTTGTTTATGCACTTGTTGAAAAAACTTACCCTCCTTGCTACACAACGACAAAGTTCAGTTTGAATCTGGGCATAATGGCAATGTTATTCAATTATGAGTATTCTGCATATTTCATAATAGGGATGAGATGGTGTATATCTGGTATTCATCGAAGTCAAATCGGGTGGGTTGTGGCAACTTTTGTTTCATTGATCAAAAGTCATACAAAGAGTGGGCTTACAAATAAATTAGATCTGTATTATTGGAAGAAAAAAAAAACCTGGCTGGCTAAATTGACGTAACCAAAATTATGATCAAATAGGTATTCTAGACCAAGTGCCCCTGCTTTGTCTACTCGCTACCGTTTCCCATTTCAATCTATTTGGGTAATTTTCCTGCCATTATTGCACGTTAAATCTCTCGATAACCTAAATATTCTCTTCTTTTTACTTGGATGAAAGGCTGAAAATTACCCTTTTTTTTTCACATTTTTTCTGATATATTCTATTTTTTAAAATTATGATATCATTTTTATGATACGTAAAA
This sequence comes from Nepenthes alata, assembly GCA_028571085.2. Taxonomy (NCBI): domain Eukaryota; kingdom Viridiplantae; phylum Streptophyta; class Magnoliopsida; order Caryophyllales; family Nepenthaceae; genus Nepenthes; species Nepenthes alata. Next base: position 5,815 of record JAOVVI020009821.1, read on the forward strand.
GTAGGTTAAAAAGCCACATTTAGAGTTGTATGATAAATACGTACTATTTAAAAGCAACATGAAATTTAAAAATGTGTATTAACTTTTTGAGAAATGATGAGCTGACGGTTGGATCACATTTAATGTGGAATCTTGGACTGTAACTGTAAACACGATCATCCTGGACTACCATGCAAAAGCAGGCACCAGATATGAGGGATAGGCATCATACTTGGATGCAAGAGCACGTACCGCTGCCTCATCTGCAACTTCACCAAAACTACCTAGTCCAAGTTCACTAGCATGGATGCCACCAGTTACAAACACAGACTCGATGTGGGCTACATTGGCACCTTTTATGTCGTGGTGGAGAGAGTCGCCCACAGCAACGCAATCACAAGCATCCACACAGGCCATGGCCATTGCAGATTGGTATATAATCTGCAAAATATCCATTAAATTAGTAAAAGAAAACGATGCCAATGTTAGAGGAAAAATGTAAGTGAAACAGCTGACAATCAGAAACAACAAAACTGCAATCATCCCATATGGACCCAAGATCTGAGAGCTAAACACATCAATAGCCCAATACATAATTGATCATATATTCATTGCCATCAATTCATTGTATCGTTTACGATAGTGTGAAAGAAGAAAAAAGTTTGGGATTACTGAAATATACGACGACCTGAGATGAATGCATCACCTTATCAGGCTTGCCCATCCACCTCACTTCACCACCAAGCTGTTCATACCTAGCTGCCAATGTACCTAGTAAGTTTAACAATCATGAGCCCACAAAAAGCAACAGATGATTTGTAGACATGGTGTGGGGTGAAATCACTTGAATGTGAGTCTTTAAAATCTCAAGGCATGCATTTTCATAACGATGCTTGGTGTCCAAATAGTTCAGAGCAGAGCTTAGATATGCATCTTTGCAACCCTGAAAGTGGCCAATCCAGAAGTGCTAGGCACATCAAAAATACTCTTTACGGGCATAGCAGCATTGCAAATGAGTATTAACATTGGTATAAATAACTACTTAAGAATGGTATTAAGAGCTTAGATGGCTCGTTAGTACTATGAAGAGAAAACAGTGATTTGTTTTCTAGTTCATTTTTACAAGGCCAGCTTCATTGGGATTACACAATGATTTGTCTGCTCCTCAGATGAAAAAAAAAGAGAGATTTGACTGGTGGAAATTTTCATCGAGATCATAGAAATAATAGAGTGACAGTCAAAAAGGTCGATGAACAAGGCATATAGTGTGATAAGGAAACTTACGCAGATCCTCCAAGTTGTACAGAAATTTCTCCCTATATCATACCAAGAGGAGGTAAATACAATAAATTACTGGCCATGAGCTATAGTGAAACTCATGTCATGAGTTAAACAATGCAAAAGCTACGGTCCACATCTTTTTGAAGCTGCAGCAGTTTAAATACCACTATTACCGGAAATGAATTACCAGGCATGACTTGCAAAGCTCTGGCCTCAACAGTGACATAATCTGGATTAGCCACCACCATAGGGATTTTTCTAGCTGCACACTGTTCTAATATCTTCTCAAGATCCTCAAGTTTCTTGGGAATAGAAGAACCAGAAGAAGTCCCCAGTGCTTCAGTACCATGGGCCAAAACAAACTCGGCATCTTCAACATTCTCTACAACTTTTAAGTCTAGACCCTACAACAAGAGATGCATATAAATTGATCAATCTAAGATCTCAGTCATCTAATGATCTAAATAATCCCATTGGTTTCATAAACTGTAACTGTATTCAGTATGTCAGTAATAAATGCAGAACATGTGCTTGACAGGTTTTCTAGGCCAGATATTTTAGCACTCATTGAAGCAAATTCAAACAAGAAACTCCTCATAAAAGTGGTACGGTAAACAAATAACAAACTCATCATTTTATTGAAAGGAATACTAGCATCGGATGCTTTGTGTGAATCAAGGCCCCTCAACCTTTTCTTTCCTTGCCAGTACTTTTTTTTTGTTCATCTGACTAGGAATTGTGACCCTAACACAACACACTGCCAGTGGTATCCGAAGGTCGGCTGGTTAGTTCTGCAGTTGCAAGGCCTGAAAAGCTTGCTTCATAAACATGGAGGTAAATATATGGTCCCCCCCCCCCTTCTATTAATATCTTTAGTTTATAGTTGAAATTTCCCTATCACCAGCTCACCCCACTCTCATTGATTAGGGTTTGATTTAGAACCACATAAATCTGTTTTCACTCTTGCTTCCTTAAAAATGCTCTCTCAAAGCTAGTTTTCTCTACCAAGGTTTTGCAGCGTTTGCGAAACTTGCAATCTAATGGCACAAAGAAACTAGAAACGATGCAAGCTCTTCTGCACCATTAGGAAGGGAAGATGTCAGAGCTGCCATCCAGACTGATGAAGGAAAATAAGGACCATTGTAGAAGACAATTGGTGAATTGCCAACTGTCTTTAAAATACATGGTATTCAGAGAAATTGTTGTTGAGAGTGCATTGGGACCATTACTGGAACTCCAGAATCAATACATAGCAATAACTTCCCAAGATCAAAGCTACACTTGGAGACTCTAATACTCGTATAAAGCAAAAATGTTCTTTCCTGAAGTACCTACATTAGATAGGCACAAACTTAGACAATTATTTTTTATTTAAAATAATGTTGTGCACCTCAATTCTCTCGTTGCACTTTACCACCATTTAAAACAAAATTTATTTTCTACAGCTAATTGTCTATTTCTGTGCATGATGAGGAGGATGCAATTCATTCCAAGGGGATTATAGGAGAGGTGTTTGATGGTTATAAGCAAAACCAAGGAAAGGGCATAATTGATAGATGCAGAAGCCACAAAAGGGTCTACCAATAAAGGCAGACAAAGGTCCAAGTCTAGGCGCATAGAGTTGACTGTTCATTATTTCCACGAGGGAGGCTCAGGAGATCTCCATAGATGGGCTCAGAAAGGGCGCAAAAAAGATATTGCAGAGTCAGATAATGCTAATGCTGTGAAGAAAGTTTCAGTGATGCACGGAGTTGCCTTTTCAGCACATGCTAGTAGCCGTTAGGAGTAGCTTCTTTGTTGGGGTTCTTTCTTTTCAAAGACTACAAACAGAAACTGATTTTACCTATCAGAATTGAGAAAGGAAGGTTTTGTAAGGAGACAATATATATATATATATATATATATGTTGTATATAATGCCATTTTTGGAGCTGGTGCAATCCAACTTCCAATGTTTGAAGACATTGTTGGGATATTTGATTTCTGGAACTGAGAAATAACCTGAAAATTTTGCCTAGTCTAGATGTCAATGGTGGAGACACAAACCGATAGAGAGGTGAAAACACCCTGCACCTACAATGGAGGTCACTATATATCTACCGAGTTCAAGGAGATTTGTGAGGAGGGCATCATTCAACATAGGATAGCCCCTCGGACTCTTCAACAAAATAGTGTTGCCGAGCAAATGAACCAAACTTCACTTGAACAACGGGCTCTGTGTATGATGAGCATGGCTTAAATTTCAAAAGGCTTTTGGGTCAAGGCATTCAACACCACGTGTATATTGTGAATATGTCACCCTCCATGACTTTTGGCTTGAAGACACCGAACAAAGTATGTTCAAGTAAACCTTTGGACTATTCTGAATTGTACAACATTGGTTGTCCCACATAATTCTATTACAACGCTAACAAACTTGAACTGAGGGCAAATAAATGCATTTTTCTGGTATTAAAGCTTTTAGGTTGTGGTACCCAGGAGCGGGCAAACCACATCTTATTATCTCCAATGATGCCAAATTTGATGAAATTCAATGCTTATATCTGTCGGGACAATAAATCAACATGCACAGTTTGAAAAAGAGGATAAATCTGTTGGACATGATGATGAATCTGTCCCTGGACAATAATTTCAAAAGGAGAAGACTTTCTGGGCAGCCAGTAAGCTCAGGAAGTGCATCTGAAATTCCAGATTCAGATTTGCCACGACTCTAATGAAGATGACTAGCAAACGAACAAAAATTGGAGGTCACAACAGATGCGTAAGCAAAGGCAAATCCCGGACATAGTTGCCTATACCATGTTGGCCAAACATGGAGAGCAAAGCAACTTCGAAGAGGCGTGGTTGATCCCGAATCCGACAAATGGATGCATGTGAAAGTGCGATGAAATGCAATCTCTCTACCCAAAAAAGGAGAAAAAAAAAGACATGGGATCTTGTTAAGTTATCGAAAGGAAAAAGTTGTAAATGGGTGTACAAAAAAAAATGTGATGACACCTACAATGCTTGACTTGTTGCTAAAGACTACACTCACAGGGAAGGTATCAATTTCCTTGAAATTTATTCTCTTGTAGAGAGCCATACATCCATTCGTACTCTTTTAGCTTGGTTGTTTTGTGTGATTTTGAGCTTGAGTAGCCAGATATCAAAACCGCATTCTTACATAGAGAATTCAAAGAGGAGATCTACATGGCTCAACCCAAGGGGTTAAATCGAAAGGAAAATAAGAGCTTGTGTATATTAAACAAGTCCCTCTATAGTTTAAAGAATTCTTCGAGACAATGGTACAAATACTTTGATTTATAAATGGGTAATAATAGGTTCACAATGAGTATGATTGATGTGTATATTTTCGAAGGCTTCCCAATGATTTGTTCATTTATCCGGTGATTTATATGGAAGATATGTAAATTGTGGCTAAAAAAATATTTCCAACATTAATTCTTTTAAATGAAATTAAACAATGAATTCAAAATGAATGATCTTGAAAAGGCTAAGAAAATTTTAGAGATGAAAATTCAAAGGGATAAAAGTTGTAAAAAAACTGAGTTTATCTTAAATTTAGTATATTCAAAAAAAAATTTACAATATTTAATAGGGATAAATGAAAACTTGATTCCACCCCATTAGCCGAGCATTTTAAACTTTTTGCAAATCAACTACCTCGTACTAGTGAAGAAAAAGATGAAACGGTGTGAGTACCATATTCTAGTGTTTTCAGTAGCTTAATGTATTGTATGACGTGCACACTACTAGATCTTTCACATGCCATCAATGTTGTAAGAAGGTTTATAGCTAATCCAAGGAAATCACACTGGCTTGCGGTTAAATGGATTCTTTGGTATTTGAAAGGCACACAAAATAATGGAGTAGTTTTCAAAAGGGACTCGACTAACAAAGATCAAGTTGTTAGTTTTTTTTATGCTGATATTGTAGGGAACCTCGACAATAATAGGTTGACAACTAGATATTTTTCATACTCACCAGTGGATATATCAGTTGGAAGTCTACACTTTAGTCAACAGTTTCCCTTTCCACCAACAGAAGCCGAGCACATGGCAGGAGTTGAGGTCGGAAAGGAATCTATATGGTTAGCCGGTTTGTTGGGTGAGCTCGCACTCGAGCAAAGCCACATGAAGATTTTTTTTTTTTTGTGACAGTTAAATCACCTTATATCTCGCTATGAAATAGGCCTAACATTTTAAAATCAAGCATGATCGGTTAAAATATCATTTTCTCTAGAAGTTAGTCGTGGAGAACAAAGTTTCGTTGTTTAAAATCCATATAAGCGAGAATCTTTCAGATATGCTCATGAAGACAATCCCAAGTGTGAAATTCAAATTTTGCTTGAATTTTATTCATCTCCATTCCATGAATCAAATGGACCATTATGATGGTTTATCGGAATGAGGTGTAATTATGTTCAACGTTACTCTAGTCAAGGTGCAAAATTATGAAGCCTAACTCATAATTATTGAGGTTCATCTGGGTGGCACTTCAATCATGCATCTAATTAATGTTCTTGCATGAAGTGAGGTGTTGTTATTATGATCCTTGGAAGAATACAACACAATTATAGTGCTATGGGAATTGGGGAGTATTGATAATGGCTTTATGACAAGAGACTGCACATTGTATTATATTTAATATTCCATTTATTTCTCCTAAGTGAAACATTTGTAATAACTATGTAGATGGGATTTGTATCATATAGAGGAGTGTGCAAGAAAATAAATACCACCAGACACTTAGGGTACCAAATCTACCAAGATAGTAGTGTGCTCCATCTAGTGCATTGTTTTTTTAGTGTTTCCAAATTTTGGGTGTTTGGATTTTCACTAAACCGAGTGTTCTTGGTGAAAAATGTGTGACCGGATTATTTTAATCACTTATACTCTTTCGAATATAGTGAAACCAATTCATCTTGTGCTTGTGAACGTGACTCTTGTTCTGAGTGGAAACCACATAAATTTATTATCTTGTGTGTACTTGAAATTTTGCTTTGATTTTGTTGTAACTCACAACACAACCTTCACATAAAAGCCTTGGGTCCCAGCTCTATAACCTCAAAAAATAACATAGTTCACCTCCATACATGAGCATTCTCTAGTGTAGTACAGGCCCCTTATCTATAATGCTCTACAATACTATAGGCCACCTAGCAAAATTTTATAACCACCATGATGATTTCCAACTCTAAATGTGCATCTTTGCATAAATGAGATGTACAGTGAGCATCCATAACCCATAGTTACCTTTTTGGGGTAGATGAGTTAGTTCACTCTCAGCACTGGTGAATTTTTTACTTTTCCCTATCATTTTGTAGCCTGTGACACTCTCTCCCAACTCTTGTCACGATGTCCTCACTGTCAAGAGGCTTGAGAATCCTAAGGCTTTGGTCATTGTCAACTTCTCCCATCTTTCATCCTTATGTCAGCTTTAGTATATACAGGATTGTGGATTGCTCGATCCTAGGTGTAGTCTTGGCCCATTTTGCTTCCCAGAGCAAGCATCACTCCATGCTTACTCTCCCTAGATCAACGTGATCGTACCAATCCTTCTCATAAGCATTAGCACTTCTTCAAATCACTGTGGAAGCTCCATGACGTACGATGCCTCCTCTTTGTCTATGATGCATAAGCTCTTGAGTGGAGGAACTGCATACCTAGGTTGAGCAGGTAATCCAACTCTGAAGTCCAAGTTTTCTGAACACCTTCAATCTTCACTGACATGCTGCAGTTGGAGTTCACCATCTTCATCAATGTCAACAAGCATTATCTCTTACTCCTGTTGATCCTCTAGCACAGCCTTAACCTGTAGATATGCTGCATTGCCTCCATGCAACATGACACACCCCTTAAAAACTTATTCACCTTTCAGATGATACCCAACTTCCCACGTTGAGGATAATCCCCTGTGAATGCAACATCTCACATAGGAGCACCCACAATCCCTTGACTTTCCTTAGACATTCGTTTTTATATTGGACCCCTTTCATCTGTCACCACTTGATTTCGCTACCTTAGGACCGTTATAGTTACGGCCGCAGTTCACCAGGGCTTCGGTCGCCGGCTCCCCTGTCATCAGATCACCAACTTCCTTGACCTTCTGGCACTGGGCAGGCATTAGCCCCCATACATCATCAGGAATTTGGTGCAAGCTTTTTATGGTGTACATGGTTGGGATATATGTAAAAGAGAGGAACAACAATCTTGAGTAAGAAAGGTTAGCAACATGCTGGATCGGAGGTATTAAGGGTTTTTGTGAAAGTCGTGGCTTGTTTGGCAAATAATGCTGGCGTAAATTTAC
>JAOVVI020009822.1:0-13381 GCA_028571085.2 Nepenthes alata
AAAATTTTGGTATTCAAAATCCTTAAATCTTGATATGTGAAAGTTTATCACTCATATTATGATTTTTATCTAAAAAATTTACATAGAACTATACTGTAACGTTACTGTGAATTTCTAAAACTATCTGAAGGGTTATATATATAAATCTAACTGGCTTTCTAAAGCACAATGAGTTAAAAGTTAAGAAATAAAAATAAATAAATAAATATTTCTGATTCTATTAAATTAGGATTTAGGACTGATATACAGTCAAGTAAGATTCTTCGACATGCCTTAGAACGTTATGGTAGTAATAGATGATAACTCTGTCCATGGAGTTATACGTGGTCCGCCATTTCTCAGGGTATTAACCTAGAGGGTAGAACTATTTCTGAGCCACCTTCGAGAGTAATCCGATACCAATCCCCTGAGAATGGATATTTCTGTTTTGTTTCTAGCCTTAGATTGTATGGAGTAAATACAATATATCCTCGATTATTCGCTCCTTCATCTAGTAGAGTCTACTAGTTTCGTCCTTTCTGATAGAAAAGAGATTTTCAATACTTATATCTTTTGATACCACCTTCTAATTTTTATGACTCATTACATTGTTTTATAATTCCTGAAGCATGTTACTATTGATTCATGTTCTCTTATATTTCATGTACCCTTCTATTCCTGTGTAACTTCATGATTTTACTTATCTGTATACCTATTCTGCATAAAAAGGGTTTACACTGCATGTTTTTATGTACTTTGTTATGTTTTAACTCACTATTTTATTTTTTCTCTCCAGACGATACAGAAGAACTAGTGCCTGATGAGAATGAGTAGTTAAAGCCTACCCAACAAACTTTTGAAGACTTGAAGTTATTTTAGAAATCTTAGAAGGAAGTAGTTTGGATGTAGATACTTGATTTTTGTATATGGATCTTATGTTTATGAATTTTGTATAAGAAATGTATGTTATACATATGATATAAACAGGGATTTTGCTTCCGCAAGTATATAGTTCAACTTTCACTATATGTTTTATTTTTGGAGTTTATTATAGGTCCTAAACGGCATCTCTTATATATTTTTGAATTTAATTGATAGGATCATATTTGAGTCATGAATGATATGATAGTTCGTTGTCCTATGTATGTGTATTTTAGGATGAATGGTAATATTTGTTTGGTTGTGTGCTTGATTCAAATTATTTTATACAGGTTATATTTTTAATTTTCATCCAATTATAGAGAAAGTTTTACTAAAATTTTTACAGAATTTAAATATTTTAAATTTTGACTCTAGTTTCTGTTTCTGTCTTAACAGAAACATTTGAGGACAAAAAATTTGTTTCGTCACAATTTGTATCATAAATAAGATACCTTAGGGTTGATCGATCGAAAAGTGAAAGTATAAGCTTAAGTTCTGTAGGGATAGGTCATGGTAGTTAAGATAATTAAGATGTTCGAAAAGTTGATACTTAAACTAGATCTAAATTTTATTAAACCATTGATAGCCCCTTTCCCTTAATTTGATTTCTTCAAATTTATAATGATGTGTTTATTTTTGGTTATAAGATATAAGATAGCCAGTAGGAGAAATAATCGTGGTGGTACTAGCACTCCCCACGTTCGAGAGGCTGCTTATGTGGAGTTGTTGGAGAGAATGACCAATGTGGTTGAGTCTGTGGAGCAGCATCATATGGCCCCGCTCCATACACCCGAGCTAGCTCGAGCAAATCTAACTCCAACGACTTATGATAGATTCACAATTGACCGAGCACCAGAATTTTTTGGAAAGCCTGATTCAATAGAAGTGGATGTTTGGTTTAAAAGAATGAATAAGATTTTTACTGTGATCGAGTACACCAATCAGGAGAAGGTTACTTTCGCGGTGTACAAGTTGGAAGGCAAAACTGATAGTTAGTGGAGTATGAAAAAGAGGGCATTATGTATGCCTGAGATGAGATCACATGAGAGATATTTGAGGACACCTTCATGGAGAAATATTTCCCATCCATTCTCCAAGATCAAAAGGAACAAGTGCGACTGATACAGAAAAATATAACTATGACAGAGTATGATGTAAAATTCACTGAGCTGTCCCAACTCTTACTGTATTTCGTGGAGGACTAGTTGAAAAAAGTAAAAAAATTTCAGCAAGGGCTGTGGGACGATATTAGGAAGCAATTGTTGACCCTGAAGCTCCAAACTTATGCTAATATTTTGGATCATGTGATGATTTATAAGAAAGAGGAGGAGACGTAGAGATTCTTTACGAAAAGAGTTGCTAGCCGGGCAAGTTTCAGTACCGAATCGAATGTAGGGCCTTCAAGACTATCCAAGAAGGTAAGGATGGCAGACAAGGGGAAGAGCATCACTTAATTTCAGTCAGTAATCGGTTCTCAGGCATCGACAAGTGATTGTACTTTTTACAGGAGGGGGCATTCAAGACAAGTATGTCACAAAATGTCAGGACCCTATTTTAGATGGGGACAATAGGGCCACCAGATCAAAGACTGTTCACTACCTCCGAGACTAGAGGGAAAGAAGCCTAGTGTTACAATTAAGGCTTTTACGGTGACTGTTCAGGACCTGGAGGCATTCCCGAATTTTGTGAAGAATACCATTTCCATTTTTGTGAAGTTTCTGCTTCTATATTATTTGATTTGGAGTCTACCCACTCTTGTATTTCTCTATAATTTGCATATTGTATTGTGTCTGCCCCGTGTGTTTTGGATTATGTATTAGCTGTATCAACTCCCACTGGATTCTTTATAGTTATTGATATTGTGTATCCTTAATGTGTGGTTGAGGTCAATAAAAAATATTTAATTGTGGATTTGATAATATTAAACATGGGTGATTTTGATATTATTCTGGGGATGGACTGGCTAACTAGATATCATACCAGTATTGATTATTTTCTAAAAAGGGTTTGTTTTAATATTTCTGGGATAGAACCCTTTTTCTTTCAAGGCATTAGAAAGAAGGAGGTACCTATGTTAATTTCTACTTTGCATGCCAAATATTTGATAAAAAAGTGGGTGTAAAGCTTACCTACATGTGCCTGCACCACTGGGAGTCATGGTATGTCGGCTAAGGACGTCCTAATTGTTTGTGATTTTAAGGATGTCTTTCCAGAACAGTTGCTTGGACTACCTCCACACCGAAAAATTGAGTTTGAAATTGTCATTATTCCTGGTGTTAGTCCGATTTCTAAAGCCCCTTATCATTTGACCCCAGCTAAATTGAAAGAATTGAAGTTACAATTACATCAGTTATTAGATAAGGGTTTTATCCAACTAAGTGTATACCATTGGGGTGTACCAATATTGTTTGTGAGAAAGAAAGATGGGTCTTTGTGGCTATGTGTTGATTATCATGAGTTAAACAAAATCACGATTAAGAACAAGTATCTGTTACCATGTATCGATGATTTATTTGATCAATTGCAAGGATCTCGGGTATTTTTAAAGATTGATTTGAAGTCTAATTATTATCAGTCGAGGATCAAGCCAGAGGATGTGGCTAAAACTACTTTTCGGACGATGTACGGTCACTATGAATCCCTCGTTATGCTGTTTGGCCTTACGAATGCCCCTGCTACATTTATGGATCTGATGAATTGGGTGTTTAGACCGTATTTGGATAAATTTATGGTAGTGTTTATCGATGACATCCTAGTATACTCAAAGGATTATGAGGAGCACAAAACTCGCTTGAGGATAGTAACTCAAGTACTCCGCGAGGAAAGGCTGTATGCTTAGCTGAATAAGTGCGAGTTTTGGCTGAAAAATGTGATATTCTTGGGGCATGTACTTTTTGACGGTAGTATCTCTATGTATCCAAAGAAGGTGGAGACTATTACAAATGGAGTAGGCCCACGTCTGTGACTGATGTTAGGAGCTTTCTTGGCATTGCAGGCTATTACAGGCGATTTGTAGTGAATGTTTCACAGATTACTATGCCTCTGACACCAACTGACAAAAAATACAGCTAAGTTTGAATAGACTTAGGAATGTGACCATAATTTTTAGAAGTTGAAGGATCACTTGACTATCGCCCCAGTACTAATTATTCCGGAGGGTTCAGGTGATTTTGAGGTATACTGTGATACCACTAAAGCGGGATTGGGTTGTGTATTGATATAGCAAGGTAAAGTTATAGCTTATGGGTCTAGACAGCTGAAGGTAAATGAAAGGAACTACTATACTCATGATCTGGAATTAGCTACTGTGGTGTTTATTTTGAAAATTTGAAGACACTATTTGTATGATGAAAAGTTTTTTATTTATTCTGATCATAAGAGTTTAAAATATCTATTCTCATAAAAGGAGCTTAATATGAGGCAAAAGATGTGGCTTAATTTTATGAAATATTATGACTGTGAGATATAGTACAAGCCAGGGAAGGTTAATGTAGTTGCGGATGCTTTGAGCCGCCGATCGGGTTACGTGGCTAAGTTGCAAATCAAATAGAAAGAGATGTTGGATTATTTGAAGTAGTGTGATAACCAACGATGTGTTTGGAGTGATCGGATGCTTTTATCTTATCTTCAGTTACAGCCGGAGATAATTAATAAAGTCAAGGAGAAACAAGTGAGTGACCCATTTCTTATGGATATTGTAAGTGCTTTGAATAAAGATTCTCGAGCTGATTTTAATGTCTGGACGGATAGAGTATTGAGGTTCAGATATCATTATGTGTACCGAATGATAAGGAATTGAAGAAGAAGATCTTGAAGGAAGCTCATAGGTTTTGGTACAATCCACCCTGGGACAAATAAAATATATCAGGATCTATAGAAAACGTTTTGGTGGAGAAACATGCGGAGAGATATTATGACTTCTATGGAGAAATGCCTAGTATGTCAGTATTGAAAGCTGAAATGAGGAAGCCTTCTGGGTTATTACAACCAATGTCGGTCCTGAGTTAAAAATGGGAAGATATTACTATGGATTTTGTATTGGGTTTGTAGAGGACTCCCAGAAATCATGACGCCATTTGGGTTATCGTTAATCGGCTAACAAAATCTATCCATTTCTTAGCAATCAGGACAACATATTCCCGTGATAGACTACCCAATTATATGTAAATGAAATTGTAAAGCTTTATGGAGTGCCTGCTTCGATTGTATCTGATAGGGATCCATGTTTTTTTCTCGAGGTTCTGGGAAAGTTGGCATAAGGAGTTGGGGACAAAGTTAAAATTCAATACTGCGTATCACCCTAAAACTGATAGCCAGTCAAAGCTTACCATTCAAATCCTTGAGGATATATTGAGGGTCACGGTGTTAAAGATGAAAGGGACTTGGAATAATTATCTAGTATTGACAAAATTTACATATAATAACAGCTATCAAGCAAGCATTGGCATGGCGCCTTTTGAGGCACTGTATGATAGGAAGTATAGATTAGTGATTCATTGGGAGGAGATCAGAGATAAGAGAATTTTGGATCCTGAAATTATAAAGGAGACGGCTGAGAAATTAGGCAAATTCACAAGAACCTGAAGATTACTCAAAGTAGATAGAAGAGTTATACAGACCGAATGAGGTCAGAGTTAAAATTTAAAGTAGGAGATTTTATCTTTCTGAAAGTTTTACCATCCAAGGGAACGTTCAGGTTCAAAGTGAAAGGAAAACTGAAGCCGCGATTCATCGGACCTTTTGAGATTTTTGAGAAGATCGGGGAGGTGGCTTATAGGTTGGCACTACCACCCAACCTGGCAGACATACATGATGTATTTTATGTATTGATGCTATGAAAGTATGTCCATGATCCCACAGACGTGATTGAGTATGAACCCTTGACTATTGATAAGGGCTTATCCTATATCGAGGCACCGATACAGATATTGAATCGAAATGATCAAAACTTACGCACGAATACTATTCCCCTAGTGAAATTTGGGGGAATCAATTACCAGAGGAGACCATCTGGGAGCACAAAGAGGAGATCCAAAGCAAGTATCCCCACTTGTTCTCTTGAGGTATGTAGCTCCATTCAATTTTGAGGATGAAATTTCCTTAAGTGGGGAAGAGTGTGACAACCTGAGTCCCCAAAGCATATTAAATCTAATAATCGAATTGGTATAATTAAGTTTGAGATAAGTAAAATTAAAAAAAAAAGTGAAAAATTTGTCGTAGCTCAACAAATCGCATCACGGCGCCTGCCGCGCACTCGAAGCGCGGCAGCAAGTGCCAAAAACCAATAGGGTGCCGCTCGCTGGGTACTTTTCGCACTCGAACGAGGCCCCGGCAGTGACCCTGAGCTCGCCGCGCACCTGCCACATGCTCTAGCGCAGGCACGATTGTAAGCATGCATCCTGATTTCCATTTTGTTTATAAAAGGGGAAGAAAATAGGAGAGAAAGGCAGGCCACGATAGCAGCGAAGATTAAGGAGGAAAAAGAGAAGGAAAAGGGGAGTAATCATCCGTTCTGATCTACTCCGGGTAGAAATAACGGTCGATTGAGCTCAGACAAGTGTACTTTAGATACTATATACCATTTTTACAGTGTTTCAGTATCTCAAATTTTGTATTTTTAGTCTAAATTCATGTTTCTCCATATTTAGTATAAATAATTATGTTTCTCCTAATTAATCGGTTAGATATCATATTCATTAGCATAAACTGCATTATTTAGTTTCAATTTCATGAATAAATATGTATTTAATGTCTGATTTGAGTCCGGAAGCTTATTGCAAAACATTAGCTCAAAATTTTAGAGATTTTGGGTTTAAATGCATGATTTTGCATAAATATTTAGATTTACGGCATTGATTTCATGGATAATATGTCTTTGGTGTTTGATTTAAGTCTAGAAGGTTTATGTGAAACCCTAGAACAAAAATTAACAATTTTGGTGTTTAAAATCCTTAAATCTTAACATGTGAAAGTTTATTTGTGAAAGTTTATTACTCATGCTATAATTTTTATCTGAAAATTTACATAGAACTATGCTAGTACGTTACTGTTAATTTCTAAAATTATCTGAAGGGTTATCTATATAAATTTGACTTTCTTTCTAAAGCACAATGAGTTAAAAGTTATTAAATAAGAAAAATAAATAAATATTTCTAATTCTGTTAAATTAGAACCTTGGACTAAAGTACGGCTAGGTAAGATTCTTCGACATGTCTTAAAACGTTATTATGGAAATTGAGGATAACTCTATCCATGGAGTTATACGTTGTCCACCCTTCCTTAGGGCGTTAACCTAGAGGATAGATTTTCTGTTTTTGACCCACCTTCGGGGGGTAATCCGGTATCGATCCCATGAGAAGGGATAATTCTATTCTATTTTTTGCCTTAAATTGTGTGGAGTGAATACAATCTATCGTCAATTATTTGCCCCTCTGCTAATAGGGCTACTAGTTTAGTCCTTTATAATAGAAAAGGAATTTTCAGTACTTATAGATTTTGATACCAATTTCTAATTTCTATGACTCGTTACACTGTTCTATGATTCTTGAAACTTGTTGTTATTGATTCATGTTCTCTCATGTTTCATGTACCATTCTATTCCTGTATAATTTTATGATTTGATTTATTTGTATACCTATTCTGGATAAAAAGGGTTTACATTGCATGTTTTCATGTATCTTGCTGAATTTCAACTCATAATTTTATTTTTTTTCCTTCTAGATGATACAATAGAGATAGTACCTAATGAGAATGAGTAGTTTAACCCGTAGACTTTTGAAGACTTGAAGTCTTTTTAGAGATATTGGAAAGAAGTATTTTGGATGTAAATACATGATTTTTGTATATGGATCTTATGTATATGGATTTTATATAAGACATATATGTTATGCGTATGATATAAACAGAAATTTTGTTTTTGCAAGTATATAGTTCACCTTCCATTATATGTTTCTTTTCTAAATTTTATTACAAGTCCTAGACGGCATCTCTTACATATTTTTGGATTTAGTAGAATAGATTATATTTGAGCAATGGATGATATGATAATTTGTGATCCTGTATATGTGTGTTGTAGGATGAATGGTGATATTTATTTAGTTGTGTGCTTGTTTCAGGTTATTTAATACATGTTATATTTTTAATTTTTATCCAATTATAGAGAAAACTCTGTTAAAATTTTTATATGATTTAAATATTTTAAATTTTGACTCTAATTTATGTTTCTGTCTTAACGGAAGCATTTGAGGACAAAAGAAAAATCCGTACCGTCACAAGTTCAGACTGCTAAGATACCTTCGATTTCTCCATTTTCATCGAGCAGTAGATCAATCTATATGGGTGGACCATCTAGTCTTTATGATTTGGATATCATATCAAATATTCTAAGAGATTTTAGAAGATATTATGATTTTATTGGCTTTTATTTGTTTACTTATTGGACAAGATTTTAGTTTTATTTTATTATATTATATTTTATTTTATTTTCTTATAATTTTTTATTTTTAATAATAGTTAATTTGTTATCAAATTATCTTAGGCATAATATTTTTCTTTATAAAGACCATATACTCTAATTTTTAGAGAATTGATGAATGAATGAATCTTTTGAGAAATCGAATACAATTGGCTATTTGTGATTTTTCCATCATCTTCCCCTTTGTTTGATCTATTTCTTATCTCTACCTTTCTAATTTTTATTCTTATCTCTACCCCTCTATAATTCGCTACTTTTTTCCTCCTCCCTATATCAAATTGGTATTAGAGACTAAATCACTTCCCATAACCTGCAACCAGCAGTGCTGCCACCTCCTCCTCCACTATAAATCCCTTCCCGCAACCCGCAACTAGCACTGCCACCACCTCCACCTCCACCATAAATCCCTTCCCACAACCAGCAGTGCCACCACCTCCACCTCCACCATCCCACCAACATGCACCATAGCCTATTGTTGCATCTTCTTCTAGCAAGCGTTATCTATTTCTACTCTCCAATTATTTTGAAAATAAAAAAAAATTTCTGTCTCAACAGAAAAAAATTTGTTAGAAAAAAATATATGTATATTGTTTCTATAAAAAAGAAAATTAGAAAATAAACAAAAATAAAAAAACAGAGAAGCAAGCACAGAAGTGAGACCCGTTCACTGTACCCTGCCACAACCAAGGAGGCAACATCATTCGAAGCAGCAACCAACGCTGACGAAGCATTCGCAGTCGACATCGCCGTTACAACCGAAGGCAAAAGCCGTTGCTACTGGAACCCTCCTCCACATCCCCGCTGACCACCATTACCTCTCAAGTTACCGCCAAGTCACATCGAGCCCAACACAACCATCCAAACCACCCACGTTCATCTTCTCCACCCAAACCAACCAAAGCCCTAATCGACCACTCCCCCCTCAAACCCTAATCGACCCTCACTCGAAAGTCCACCACCAGAGTCTCACAACCACCAACCAAAGCAAAGCCCTGAACCGACTACCCTCGCCACAACCTAGTGCAATCCTAGCCGCCACCTTTTTGTTTGAAAAAAAATAGTAGAGGGAAGTCACAAGTCAGGTTGTGCGGCTTCTTCGTCTGCATCATTGTCAACTTCGCATCCTCATCTCCATCCTTGTCTTCATCTTCTCCATTTGTGGTCATCTTCACCATCGCTTCCTCGCCGTCACCGTCGCAACCGCCGTCTGAGAGGGAGGTCGCGCACTGAGCAGTCGCGCCGCTCCGCTCTCTCTCTCTGTGCATGCTTTGAGGCTGAGGAAGGTAAAGCAAGAGGTGCGTGATCATTTAATCCTTTTAAAAAAAGAAAAATAGTAACCGATGAAGAAAAAAAGTGGCAATAGTAGTGTGAGAAAAAAAGAAAAAAAAATAGAGAAAGAGAGGAAAAAAAGGGAGAAAAAAAAGAGAAAAAAGAGAGAGGGAAAAAAACAGCAGATAAAACTCAAACTGTAGAAGATTCTCATCAAAAGACAGTCTCAAACAAGCGGGTCGGATTATCTAAGGCAACCTCAACAAGCGGGTCAGATCATCTCCAGTTATGTTTGTTCCATTTTCTTTTTAGGTAGCATATTTTATTTATCTTTAATAGTATTTAGTTTTATTTTAATATGCCATTTTATTTCTAATTAAAAAAATAAAATCACACAAAAAGACAAACACTTCCTTTCACATCCTATTACTTTATATAGTGTTGCACTTGATTCTCGTTTTATCATTTTAATAGATTAGTAATACTAATTTGTATAATCTGAACCATACAAATCTCACAAAAATTATTTTTTTTGATTGACTTAGATCATCTCAATTGTTTATTGATCTCAAATCCATCAGTTATATTGGTGTTGTATACACTTGTGAAGTAGTCGGATTATTTTTCATCATATTTGTGACTTAATCATGGGCTCTAACAAATTTAAAACTCTGAGTCAACAATTAACCAAATTAACTTCCTGACAACAACAATTGCAGGACCACCTGATGGCCATTCAAATTGACCTAACTAAGACTCGTCAAACCAATTTAAATCGAGTTGCCACTTTGAAAATTGGACCTCATTCATCAAGTGATGACAACTCTGTTGCATCCCATAATAAGGCTCACTAATACAGATGAGGTAGTCAAGCCCCTCGTAGACACAATCACAGACCCCGATGCTCTAATCAAAAGTGGGACCCGGATGATTACCTTTTTAAAAATATCAAATTAGATGCCCCTATTTTTAATGGCCATTTAGACCCTCGAGTTTTCACTCGATGGGTCCGAAATATAGACCGTTTCTTTGAATTATATGGCGTGTCAGAAGATAGGAGAGTTCAATTCGCTAGCTTTAAGTTGACCGAAAATACTCAATTATATTGAAAAAGTGTTGAGGACCTCCTTCTTAGACGTCAAGCCGCCCGCCCCTGTCCAAAATTGGGTAAAAATAAAATGACGCCTTCAAGAGAAGTATTTATCTCGCTCCTACTGTAACAACTTACTTGATCAGTGGAATGCCCTTCGATATGGTAATCAGTCCGTCACTGAGTATGTGAGTCAATTCGATGATTTTTAAATGAGATATCACATCATTGAAGATGAGGCCATGACCTTTAGTAGGTTTCAGCAAGGACTACATTTGAATCTTAGGAGAGAATTTATCCTTCGTGAAGTTACGACTTTGGACCATGCATATAATCTGGTCCGAGATTTTGAATCAGTTACCAGGACACCCCACCGTCAACCCATAGTGCACACTCCTACTACTAATTCTAAGTCTATTTTAGGAACCCCTCCTTCCACGGTTATCCCTATAAAGAAAGCCCGAGAAAAGGATGTTGAAGCCTCAAAAAAAGATTCTCAATAATAGTGCCTCAACTTTAAATATTTTGGGTATATTTCTTCCAAATATATAAGTAAATCTTTATTAATTGACGGACAAAATAAAATAAATGAGGAACCCCTTGAAGAACAAGTCTATGAACCCAAGTTAGAAGAGTTTTATGATTTAAATGATAATAATATTGACACATTTGTGAGATGCATTCAGCCTACTACCTCTAATCTAGACTCTCATTCTTCCTTCTTTAATACACCATTTCTGGACATTATGTGATGAACCTTGACACAATCCAAAGAGGTTGATGATCAGTGTCACCATACTATCTGTCACACTTACATCAAAGTGAACGAGAAGACTTATAAGGTTATTGTGGATAACAGTCGTTGTATCAACGCGGTCTCCGTAAATATTATTTCTTGTTTAGGATTAAAGTCGGTCCCATACCCCAGTATCTTTTAGATTGGCACGTCTTCTATATCTGTTAAAGAATGTTATCTTGTACCCATTTAATTTTTAGAATATAAAAATCACATTTGGTCTAACGTTATATTAATGGATGTGGGTCATGTCATTCTTAGATGCCCTTGGCTCTATGACTTGGATGGGACAATCCAAGGCCATTCCAATTCCTACTATTTTGTTTACAAGGGGAAAAGGATTCACCTCTATCCCCTACCTCCAAAATTGATGACTCCCAACAAAGAAAGGACTGTTGTAGTGACCAAAGGATTGTATATTATTAGTCTCACAGCATTTGAACGGGCCGTTATTAGCGAGTCAGTTGTGTTCACCCATATTGTCCTCAAAATCATCCCGAACTCTTCCATACCAATTTCTAATGAGACTCGTCAAATTCTCCAAAACTTTAAGATGTCTTTCCTAATGACATACCCAACCACTTACCAACTTTTCGTGAAATTTAACATGCCATTGATTTTACTCCAAGTGCGTCACTTCCAAACTCTCTCATTATAGAATGAATCCCACTGAGCATGCTAAACTTTAGATACAATTGGAAGAACTCCTCTGCAGGGGATTCGTTCGAGAAAGTATGAGTTCTTGTGCAGTACCCGCTCTTTTAACACCTAAGAAGGATGGGCCTTGGAGGATGTGTGTTGATAGTAGAAAAATTAACAAAATCACCCTACAATATTATTTTTCCATTCCTAGACTTGATAACATGCTAGATATGATGGCTTATGCCACAATCTTTATTAAACTTGATTTAAAGAATGGTTACCACCAAATCAAAATTCATCTAGGGGATGAGTGAAAAATAGCTTTTAAGACAAATGACGGTCTCTATGAATGGTTGGTCATACCTTTTGGGCTCTCTAACACACTAAGCACTTTCATGAGAGTCATGTCGTAGACTTTGTGGCCTTTTATGGGATAGTTTCTAGTGGTCTATTTTGATGATATCCTCATTTATAGTAAGACCAAGGAGCAACATGTAGAACATCTCACATAGGTTTACCTTACTCTTAGAAAAGAAAAGTTATTTGCCAACTTAAGAAATGTTCCTTCTTCTTAGACAAAGTAACTTGCTTGGGCTTTATTATTTCTTCTGACGGGGGTTCTACCGACTCTGTAAAGATCTAGGCAATCATAAATTGGTCAGAATCCAAATCCATCCATGAAGTTCAAAGTTTTCACATCTTGGTCACATTCTATCGCCAATTCATCAAGGACTTTAGTACCATTATGGCTCCCCTCACTAAGTGCATGAAGAAGGGTAACTTCACCCGGTCTCCCGATACTGCCAAAGCTTTCAACTTATCAAAGAAAGGATGACAATAGCTCCCGTCATGTGACTCCTTGACTTCTCCAAAGTGTGTGAAGTAGAGTGTAATACGTCAGGTGTAGGAATAGGAGGAGTTTCTAGTCAAGAATACCACCCAATTGCCTACTTTAGCAAAAAGTTGAATGATGCCAAATAACAATACTCTCCTTATGATAAGGAATTGTACGCCGTTGTACAAGCGTTACGCTACTGGTGCCATTACTCTTGTTACCTCAAAAGTTTATCCTTTATTCATGTGACGGACCAGATTATTCTCCATTGAATAACCTCCGTCAATGGTAACACAATCCTAAGTCCATAATTAAGTTATGGATTTCTACAGAAAATCCGGCAGAGTTTCCTCTGCAACTGGACGAAAACTAAAA
>JAOVVI020009823.1:0-13381 GCA_028571085.2 Nepenthes alata
TACCTTTGGAAGATAATAGAAAATTTTTGTTGTGAGGCTTGGATTTGAATCGAAAGGGCGAGATGATGAGTTGCGCGAGCAACATAAAGAATGGTTTGATATAGCGCTCGGATTATAATTTCATTGGGTTTTTACATATATGTGAGGTTTTGTTAGAATTTATAATTTTGGAAGGAAAGTAGTGGCCTTGCATGGTGTAGGTTTGAAATCTCACGGAGTAGGAGGAGATTTTATTCGGTAGAGGGGTAGGTGACAAAGTTGGTCGGCTAGAAATCTTACCGGGTAGAAAGAGATTTTTGACTGACAGTAAGGTAAGCAGTGGAAGTAGAGATAAATGAAGGCTCATCAGGATTGAAAGTTACAGATAAAGATGAAGAAGTTCAAATCAAGTCAACTTATTTTTCTTTGCAAGAGAAGCTGTGGAGCTTCTGTCGGAAGATAGGACAATGATGTGCATGTCTAATTTTGTTAACAATGAAGATACTAATCGTGTAGAGATTTAAAGCTACAGCTGAAATGAGAGGAAGACTCAAGGATTACCCATTCCCACTTATCGCAGTGATCGGGTGGATAATCGTCTCCGAAATATCTTATCATTGAAGAATCGATGGATGAAGCGTTCAAGGTTCGCCCTTCTAAGGCAATGCTCAGAATGGGTTGAAAATTTTGATAGATCTGTTGAAACATGATAGCAGTTAAGGACTTTAAGATTCAATTTGGAAGCAATCGGTGCTAAAAGCTAGACCAGGCCCTGTTGATTGAGGAGTAGCTTCAGGAGAAGCACTTTTAAAAACAAATCAGAGCATTGTAATCAAAACTCGTAAGATGAACTTGTTTATCATCCAAAGGATAAGCTAAAGGAAAGTCAGATTAAGTAAAGTCTTCTTCTTTAAAGTTTGAGTTTGCAAGGTCCGCTAGCAATTTTAGTGGAAAGAAGTATGCAAGACGAGTTTGCTTCATCAAAAATGAAGTTTGCTTCAAATTGCGGTAAGATATGCCATTTGTCAAATGATCATTTGAATCCCAGGCTTTTAAATTTCTGATGTCCAAATAGAAGTCAGACGGTTCCAGATGAAGCTTTTACATATACATCTCATGAAGTTAGAATCGGATCCTTTGTCATGGAAGACTGTTTCGGTAAGTCTGTTCCATTCGACATTCAGGATATGGGTCTTCTGAATTTTAAGAAAGAATTAGTAAGAAGGCTTAAAGGTTTCTTTTCTGTGTTGCAAGCAAGTATCTGTTGAGAGATGTGTGCTGAATTCATCTAGCATATATGGTCACATTTGGGAGTTATTCTGTGACCATTAAAAATATTTTGGTCATCCGCGAGTCTGAATATATTTTTTAGAGGTTCAGTCTAGATTGTTCTCGTATCAGGCGATCAATTTGCTATCGATGTTGTGCTTGGATTTACACATATTTCGAAGGCTCCGCATGAGATAGTCATGTCTGAGTTGAAAGAATTAAGACAACAATTGCATAACCTATTTTAGGAAGGTTTTGTTCGATCAAGTGTGTTAGCGTAGAGTGCTTCAATGTTCTATGGTGAATAAAGTTAGACCGATAGATTTATATTTGGATTATTCGAGAATCGAATATGTATCAGCTCTCAATGATCGAATATTTATTTGATCTATTCTGAGAAGTTTAGATTTTCTCTAAGATCGAGTTGTATTCGAGATATTCTTAATTGAAAATTAATTGGGAGGATGTGCATAGAGAAGCTTTTAGGTCAATGTGTGGCCATCACGAAATTTTGATGGTGCTTTCAGGTCAATATCTTATCGATTGAATGTTTGACCGTATTTGGGTTAATTGTGGTGAATTTGTTAATGATATTTTAAAATATTGAAGAATTTTGAGGAGTGTAAATTATGGTTAGAGAATGCATTATTTTGGGTCATACGTTTCTTAAGGTGATATTTGATAATTTGAAAAAGATGAAAGTAGTGGCGAATTTAAAAAGATCGGCCAAGGTCGCGGGAGTACGGAGTTTCTTGGATCTGGTTGGTTATGATGGGAGATTAGTTAAATATTTCTTGAAGATTACAATGTCAATGGTGCCCTTGGAATAGAAACTTTGAAGTGATACTTGTGAGAGAAGTTTTCTGTAATTAAATAATAGAGTATCATCGACGTCAGTTTTGTCTATCCCTAATAGATCAGAAAGATTTGGAGCACTTAGTGATATTTCTAAAAATATATATATTTTTTTAAATATGTTTGGATTCTGCGTATTGTGTGCCTTATCTAAGACAAGTTTGGGATGTTGTGCAGTCTGGAGGATTTTGCATGAAGATGTTTTGGCAATGATGCCAGAATGAATATTTGGCCAGAGGGATTTCCTGTTTTTGCTATCAGGATTTGATTTTGAACAAAGCACCTATTTACGAGAGAAGTTTTTTTATGAAGATCAAAGATGAACCTTCTTTTGGACGAGCCATGACGAAGTTGGAGGCGATCGAGTCAATAACATTGAGCCTATGGTGCAAAGTGTTTTTCCAATTGCATGCTCGAGAGGAAGTATGCTATCAAGAATTATCTTATTAGAGTTTCAGCTAATTGGATAGAAGTTCAGGAACAAATGAGGTCGTCAACAGTTATGGCTGAGTCGAAGTGATCCAAGTTTGATGAGAGCGTCGAAGACTCTCCACCTAGTGGAGTGGAGAGAGTTTGATGGCAGTTTGATCACGAGTCGTGGCAAGGTGTGTCTCGTGCTTAAAAGAAGATGCAAAAAGAAACCTTCGAGATTTTATTTTGGATATGCCTCAAATAGCAAAAGACTTGATGGTCATTTGGTTAAGGATGAGCTAACTAATGATGGTTTAAATGCTAAAGATGGTTCATTGTTTGCCAAGATTTGAGGCAGATAATAGATAAGCTAATGAAGTTGGATTATCGTTTGTTTATTAGGAAAGTTATTCTAGAGACTGGACGTTGGCATATTGATGAGGTGTGGAGATTGTAAGGTATTTCTATTTTGAGGCTTTTGATTTAATTTGAGGTTGATGATCGATCAGAGTAGCGCAGCGAAAGCGTGTGGACTCATAGCCTTCGATCACAAGATTTGATTTGAGGCTTGATATAGGAGATAAGTTTTGCAAATTGATTGGAAGCTCGAGAAAAATGGCCAGATATTTTTAGAAGTATCTTAAAGAGAAGAATTTCAAGTTTTGAAATCAAATGGTAGTCTGAAGTGAAGGTTCATTAGGATATTCAAAATCTTTAGCAGATTAGAGAATCGGCCTTCAGATTAGTTTTACTTCTGAATTTGATCAATGGATACGATATATTTTATATAAATGATCCTGCGCATATGATTCGGTTGAAGTCATTTTTGATTGATGAGAAGTGTTTTAGGTTAAAACTGTGATCTCAATTTTGGAATTGAAAGATCTGGTGTAAGGAATAAGATATTTTTATTGACGATTATACTTTTGAGAAATTTTTGTGTTAAAGGAGTGTTAAGGGATCTTGAGGATGAGTCCGAAAAAAGATCTCTATTTGTAAGGAGGGGAGAATGTAATTTTTTGAATTTTTATTCTGATTAATTTAATATTAATTATAATTTTTATGTAATTTAAATGTGATAAAATTAATTATATATTAAGAAATTTGAAAGATATTTGGATCAGTCAGGTTGGCGTCTGAGGTGTGCCCGTACTATTGCCCGAATATTGATTAAAATTTTAAAATAAAAAAATAATAACAATATTAAAGAAAAAAAAATAAAAAAAATAAAATGAAAAAACTGAGGATAAGGATTTGGGAGGGAGGGTTTCGAAGTGAGAGAGAAGCTTGAGGGTGGAGAGGGTTTTCAGGCCGCCTTTCACGGCGTGCAGTGGAGGTGAGATGATGAGGTGGGTCGTCGACGACGGCGGTGCACGGAGGAGGCTGTGCGGTGGGGGTCAGCGATAGCGGCACGCACAAAGAGGGTTTGCACAAGAGAGAGAGAGGCGGCGCAAA
Organism: Nepenthes alata; assembly: GCA_028571085.2. NCBI lineage: Eukaryota > Viridiplantae > Streptophyta > Magnoliopsida > Caryophyllales > Nepenthaceae > Nepenthes > Nepenthes alata. The sequence continues at coordinate 3,970 of JAOVVI020009823.1, forward strand.
GGAGAGATGCGGCCGATCGGTGGTGACGGCACCGACGAGGTGACATCGGGGAGGGTCAGCGACGACACTGCGGGCACGATGGTGATCGGCGACGACCGTGGTGGTAGCGGCATGCGGTAGAAGGCACGCAGAGAGGAGATAGTGTAGCTGAGGTGCAGCAGCACGGAGGAGAGAGAAGGTGCCATTTGTGCACTTCGGGACATCATTTTTTCAAATCTATAGAGTATGAGGTTAAGGTAAGTATTTATAAACCTCCTCTTTGGTCTGATTTAATATCTAATATATCTTGAATATTGTTTAAAATATTTACTAATATGCATCTATTTTTATATACTCGTTTTATTTATTCTGGACATATATGTGTAATTTATTGGCTAATATTGGGGGTTTTAGATATGTGTTTTATGATTTTAGAAATTTACTATTTTTCTAAAAATCTAAAAAATTATTTGATATATATATAATAGTATGTGTAATGAAAATGTGCATGAAATTTACATTGGTCGTATATTTTTATATGCACGTATTTGGTTGTGGTTACTATATTTAAATTTAGATTATTAGATTCTAGCCAACTCCTGACGGGGAGACATTTGTTATTGGAAATTTCTTTTCATCAGCAGGAAAGGTTTAGAGTAGTGACCTTTCCCATTTGAATAATTTGATTTGACCTTAAAATATATTCGAACGTCCTAATATATTTAACAAATTTGAGAAATGCACCCAAAGTAGCGGGTGACAAAACATAGTAAGCAACATCATCTATGGATATAGAGTATATGAATTTTGTATAAGGTTACCAGGATTATGTGTAACCATTCCTCAAATTAGTCTTTAAATAATTATAACCTAAATTTGGTGTATAATTTATATTTTTGCATTGATTTATGTTAGATTTTGGTTTGGACTTAAATTTTGGACTTTTATTTGATATTTATCGATTTTGCCTTCAGTTGGGCATTGGTATATCACGTACAATAATTTTAATTATATATTTTAATTCGATCATTTAGAATATCTGTCGTAATACTGCTCGGCTTCTGCGCACTCTATTGGATAAGCAGACTATTGGATTCTGCCCTAAATTAAAGCTAATTGGGTATTGAATTTGGACTTAGACTCAGACTCGGATTGGATAACGGCTTTGGAATTTGCTTGAATTACCTCTATTTTGTATATATATATATGTATATATATACACATATACACACATACATATATATATATATACGTCCCGATGATGACTATTTTTTAAATTTAGATACTTGTTTTGAATTTAAATATTTACTTTGAGTATGAGACTACAATTAAATTTTAGATTTTGGATCTTAGATTTTTATTGGATTTATTTTATCGACGATTTAGATTTATTTTGTTATTTGAAAAGATTTTTATCAATTAGATTATTCTCTCTAATTTATTGAACTCCTTTTGTTTAAAATATGGTACTTGTTGAGTATTAGGCTCACGTCTTTTTATTTTACCCATTCATAATTAAAGAATCGTATGTGTTGATAAAATATGGACGTGATCTGTTAGCCATTCGTTTGACTTGATAAATTTTGGTTCCATTATTGTTTAAATTGGTATTTATGTGATCAGATTATGGAATTGGTCAGGTATAAGTCGATGGATATATTTTGGATTCAGTTGGATATTATATTATGTCTGATTTATGATTTTAGTTGGAATTATTATCTTATTTACAATGATTGTAGAGCAGGTCATATTTATTTTATCCAGACAGTTGTCTGATGAGGTCATGTGTGTATTTTGCTTGGTGTCGGGTCCAATTTATTAATTTATCACACTCTGATTTTGGGATTTATAATTATTTATTTAAAATTATTTAAAATTTTATATTTAAAAAATTATAATTAATTATTTAAATTAATCTGTTTGGTTCGGGTTCATGACAGTCATAGCTGCTTGAGAAAGATGAGAGGGGATTTGCCATTTCAGCTGCCTTTTCAAGTGAATCCCGAATAAAAAGTTCTCCTGATTTTTTCTTAGGCTGATGAATAGGCATATCGGCAACGACCTTCCCTTCCGCTCTCCCTTTTTAGTTGACCTCAGTAAGCGCCTGTTGAGTCAAAAAATTATTTATGCTCCAAAGCAAAACAACATTTTCCTTTTTGAGACATCTTTGTAATAAGTATGATTAACCAACTTTTATTCATTAGAAAGAGTTCAACCGGAAAGGACTGCAATACAAAAGTATGAACGCTTCCAACCCTTGATTAAATCCGAATTACCCCTGTTTATTTTATATTTTTTTCAGGGGGTAAAAGGAATCCGATCACTCTCCTCATTAAATCAAAAAAATAGTTTTAATGGTCTTGGTATCTGGAAGAAGTTTCTAGCGATGGAAAAAAATGTACAAAAAAAATCAAATACCTAATAGTATTGAGGTAGATGCACGCCAGAGGAATTTCGAAGGCCTCCAAAATCTCATTCAGTTCCCTCAAGAAGGGAATATAAAGCCCTTCAAATGGATCTCGTAGATTGTGATAAAGCTGAATCGAAGAGAGTAGATTCTCTCATCGAACGACGGAACCTAGAAGGGAACATTGATTGGAATAGTAAGCCTATTGTAAATGTCTACCACATTATCAATGGTAAAGACGGATGGAATCTTAACGCCTCTAAAAACTATTCGAGGGGCCATGGTAATGAGTAGAAGCAAAAAAAGAAGAGGTGTAGAAGTGAAGGATCGCTAGATTTTAAGTAGTCAAGGATCACAGGCAATAATTATATGGATCTCGTTTGTTCTCGCTAGATGGGTGCACCTTCATAAAAGTTGAGATGCGTGTCAGCACAAAAATGCGCTGCATTTCTATTGAGATGTTCTTGATGGCTTGGTGCAGCGCCAACGAAAGCAAATATATACAGTATCGTATCCACTCAAATGCGCCAATCATGATAACCTAACGCAACACTTCTCAAAGCAGCGACTGACGGCAGGCGGTTCTGACACTTAGTTAATTGTGATGGGATAAGTTGGCCCTAAATAAGCTTGATCCGGTTGATTTACAAATGCACAAATAACTCGATTGTTCAAAATAAATTATTACACATCGGATTATTAGAAGATCAAGTTGTCCGATGTTTGATTTGTCAAATTATCAAAAATTAAATAGTGAAAAATGGCATTCCAATGCATTTGCACCAGTCTGCGCATCAATCACTCAAGGAATGTGAATATATTGAAGCCATACTAAAAAAAATATATCGTTTGAATAGTTCTATCAATTGATTCATTTCATAATGTTCAAATTTACAATAGTAAAAGTACAATTTGGGTGAAAAAAAACATAGGACAATAACTTGGTTAAAAAAACCTCTCTCTATGAATTTCAACGGCACCATAGAGTGAGGCAAAAAATAAAAATTGTCTGCCCAAACCTGCAATAGTCATCTAGGTCACCTTAAACCTAAACATAAAGTTAGGACATTGTTACAATGATGAAGGTGTGGCTTTGAAACGAATATAAAAAAGAAAAATTAAGATAATTTTTCATATAAAATATAGTAACCAAGACATTCTTCAAGCACTTCCACGAACCCCAGTTTCAAAATTTGGAGAGAGATTTTTACCGATTTCGGCAAGTGCTACTTGTGACAATGAAGTCATCATGATGATTTAGAACAGATATACTGCGAAGCAACGTAAAGAGAGCTCCTTAATATATAGCCGAGAGGAAGGCTTAGTTAGCATTAAACTTATGAAGATATCAAATCACGGTAATTGATGATAAGGAATAAAATCACGCCAAATAAGACCATAGATCAACAGAATATCTAGAAAAGGGATATGCTTTGATGAAATTACAGTTGGCATTCCATTAATGACATATTAGGGGTTGGAATTTAAACCTCACAACATATGGGACTAATGACGGGCCGGCCCTAAAACGGGCCAGCCCAGTACTCAGTTGGATAATATTTTTAAATGCCAATGGCCCAACAGAAGATATCATAGAACTCATTAGGTAATAGCGCTAGAACGTATAAATAAAAGGGCAAAGTATGAATAGCCATACATTAAAAAATCATAATGAGTACCCAAAACAATGTTGTACCCAAAAATTAGGTGGTTCTATCATTAAATAGATATTGACATTACATACTACTGTTAGACATTGAAGTGGCTAAAACAACCACAAAAGTGGAATTTACAATCGACTTTATATACCTCCGGCCATTTGATGCTCTATTTTCCGACATTCGATTCGGACCGGCTCCGTACTTCTGGACACTCCTTAACTCGTTTAGATGGTGTATTGCTTGAGTTGGATGCCAGGGACAAAGCCAGAAGGCTCAATTTATAGGCGAAACCATCACCCGCCTCAACCGAGAGTTTGGCACTCAAACCGGCCAAAATTGATTAATTAACTTAATGAGAGAGTTATCACCACTTAATGGACCACAAATATTTCAACAATTAACAGAGTTAAACGCCAAATGGTTACAAAATCATCGAGGAAGATGAAACGAACGATTTTGCTCTGCTGCTCGAAAACGGCTTTCTGAAGCCAGTTGCGTTCGTGGCTTGGCGGCTCGTGGGCCGGCTCAAGGCTGGCTCAGCGGCTTGGGCCAGCTCACCATTTTGGGCTGAAGCCCACAGGAATCTGTAAATGATGAACATAGTATACGGCTTTGTCGATGATTTTCTGAGGGGTTCATGATGCATTGGGCTTGAAAATTTGTAGATTATGTCGTGAAATCCTTGCTTTACATGAGGTAAGATGAAAGTTAGGATTTTTGTTGCCTCAGTGTGTGTGTGTGTATATGTGTATGCATCGTGTATGCTACTGCGTGTGTAGTGTGTTCTATGTTTGTATATATATAATAATATAAGTATGTTTATGTGATGTATATGTGGAATGGTAGATTTAATCAGCAAAAGTGGTAAGTATAAATTGGCAGAGGGTGCAACTGTGTGCTGCTGTGTGTGAAGCTATGTGAGTGTGAGCAGTGTGTGTGTGCTGCAGTGTGTGTGGGTGTGAGAGAGAGAACAGCCGTGGGTGTTGTAATGTGTAGAATGTGTGATAATATATGAATGCATATATATGTAGGATTTAATAAAATATTAGGATTTTTTATCAAATATTCTTTGGACTTTCTCTTATTTCTGTGATAAATAATTTTTTGCATTGGATTTGATCGTGTTCATATATTTATTGGTACTCTATGGATAAGTAAAGAAGAGTATATAAAAATTATATAATATTCGGACGAATGGGAGTTTGTGAGATCTTATAGTAGTCTATTCTTTTCTAAAACCTATTCTATTTCGGAGGTCGAGGTTATTGATATTGAGAATAGATACTTATAGTCTGGTGATCATCATAGATGATAATATCAGGGATATTATTGGCGAGGGGTATTAGAGTGGTATGAGTATACTACGGGTACATTCTCTATGAGGACTGTAGAGATAGTATGGATATTATGAATATTGAATAATATTGTGATACTTACTAAACTATTGGGGGTGTAAATACGTGGCATTTGGTTCACTATGGCAAAATATGATCATTTATAGAGATTATTGTTGTATCACATAGTGGAGATTATTCTTATCTTGTACAATTGTGATCTCGTATTGAGCTGATGATCGTACTCGATGGAGTCCATATTACAATCCTAATATCCAATTATTCATATGGGTTTTGGGTCATATATACGATATGTTATTGAATCTTGGATAACAGTTGATATATTGCATGTTATTATTAATTTTATATATTTAATATTATTATTTGAGATAATTATTTGTACTCTTATATTGTTGATTTTATTTACTTGTTGGACATTCAACTCACTATTACATTTTCTTAACTTCAGATTGAAGAGGTATCATAGGTGCTAGTCGAAATTTATGTAATTATTGTTGAGCACTAGATAAAGATGATTCTAGAGTTTGCAGTATATAAGCGATAGTAAAAAAATAGTTTTTTTATTTTGAGTAATTTATAATTATGGCTGTTATATTAATTGATATATTTATGAGAATCATTTATGGTATGGTAATTTTTAGTAATTTGATAATTTTGAGTATATATATATATATTGATGGATTTTAAAATTTATTTTGGATAATTAATGAATTTGGATGATTTGAGATGTTCCCATAAGGATGGTCTGGGCCAGGTCTGAGGACTCGGGCTTAAGTCGTCACAAGCCATCCCAAGGGGACTTGATCATCACCAAAGGAAGAACTCGATGAGGCCTCCCGTCGCTTGGCTGCCCTATTAGGAGAATCCCAAATGTGCAGAGTCCCAAGATTCCTTTTGGGTACAGCAAGCAGCATGGGGGCAACATCAGCCCCCTTATAGGGGGATTCCCACTTAGCTTATGCAAAGGCCTACGCAGACAACCAATGCCTCTTCCCGCAAAAAGTACTAGCATGTGACTGAACAAGGTTCGTCAACAGCTTCATCCTATCCTTCTCCCAATCTTCCACTTTACTAGTGAAGGTAGCTCGCACCTTGCCCCACTTATTGGAGAGGGCCTACTAGGAAGGGACCGCCAAATAAGAATACTAGTCCTTTCATTTTTTGTTCGAGTTAGGGTTGTCCCCACGGAGCTGAAACTTCAAGCAAGGGGAAAATGAAATCCAATTTGCACCTTGGTTAAAACAAAAAATCACCTTCATGGCCTTGACGCTCAACTTACGATCATAGTAGCAGGCAAAGAAGCATGGAGAGACTGGGTACTGGAAGGCATTTGAATGAAGCCGCACAACCGGATTTGTCAAACCCATCAAAATCTCATATAACTCTAGGGCCATCAGGAAGTGAATCCCTCCTTTTAGATGGGCTTCATAGATGGTGATGAACTCCTGTGGTGGGGAGCATGCCCTGCCATCTTCACCGGGCACTGCATATTCCATGGTACTCGGAATCTTGTACCAAGCAAACAAGGACTCAACGTCGCAAGAGGTGAGAATGGACGAAATTGTGTTGACACCCTCAAAAGCCATGAAGAGCCAGGAAGGGAATACAGATGCGAAGCAATTTGAATCGAGAAGGAATAATGCAAGAAGTGATGAGAGGCGTAGGGTTTAAATAAGCCAAAGCCCTAGTCCGAAATAGTGTCGTGTGGGAAATCGAAAAGTTACACTCATGATGACAGTGGCATGTGTTCACACCATGAGGCACTGTGGCGTGTTAGTTCCCCATCACCCATAATGATGGCCTGACACTTCATTTCCATATGCAATTGGCGCCTCCCTATTGAATTTGGGTTGCCAAATCGACAGGGAGGCATAGGTTCTGAGGGATGCCTCGTTTACCAAAATGGCAGAACTAGCGACATGCGACCCTGGTGAGCTTGAGCAACCTATTTGACGGTCACCAAGCAGCAGAAAACAACATTTGAATGCTCCAACCACACATAATATGTGACAATAATTAAATCAGTTTAGCATGTTTCATTAAAAATTCAGGATGTACATTATAAAGGCATCTATTGACCTCAAAGTACACAAAATGCTACCTACACCTACGGCCTAGTAAAGGTTCCATCCTACGACTAAGGACCTCCCGAGGATGCAGGCAAGCACTCTGCCCTCTCGCCCCAGATAGGAAATTAGCTCTCCTCGATGAGAAGCCTCATCAATTCTCGAGTTCAGGAAGCCAACAAGGAAGTCCGGATATCTACCTGCAGAAACTGATGTCCTCCTAAAACCGTTCGTCTAGTAGTGAGGCCACCTCCTCAGGACGGAACCTGATCCTCAGCTCAATCTTGAGTGAGGCAATCCAATCTAGAGCCCGGACATGGGTTCGGAGAGCTCTAGCGATCTCGCCTTAGACTAAGATAGAGCCTGATTAAAATAATTGGTGCGCGTTTGACTCTCAGTGCCTCCCCGACGGCAACGTGGACCCAATGGTCAATCTCCTTGGTCACTCGATCAGCGCGCTTACGTAGAAGGTGAGCAATCTCGTCTCCTTGCAAGCGCACGGCCTCCATCCAGTGAGGCACCCTCCGCAGCTGTCAAATAGAAAAGAGTGGTCAGTCAGAGGCTACCGCAACAAAGCGCATATGCAAAAATTTATACTACCTTCCAAAGAGATGAACATACCTGGCGGGAAGACCCAATAGACTCGAAGCCTGGAGGTGCCCTTAGGGCCCCATGGGGCTCAGGAATTGGGGCACCCAGGTGTCGCCCCTCCTCTATGGTAGCTGCCCCTATTGGGTCATCTCATTTGATGACCTCCATCATTCGCTCATCTGCACCTTCCTCCTCAGCCAAAGGCCCAAAGACAGAGGAAAATGATGCTCTCGGTGATGAGACAGATGATGTCAAAATGTCAATAATGCCTTGGTGAGCTATTTAGGAAAGCAGAGGTTGGTCGGAAAGAAAGATGGCAAGACCAGGGCTGAGAAGTTCATAAAAGCCAAGCAGTGAAGAAAATGGTTGAGGTTCAGTACTTAATTAGCCAACATATCGACATGGCAGCAACGTCATTTGAAGGCAATGAAGTGGCATGTCTTTTCACCAGCGCCATTATGACATGTGGCGTTGCGCTTTCTACCGCAATCAATACGTTCTGATGCTCTGATTGACACAACAATGGCACAACTCAGCAATCAATACCTTAACGCATCACTCCCCAGGATTGGGGATTGACGGCACATAGCCTTGGTAGACTCAAGGCTGGTTCGACCAATTGTGTCCCAACTAAGCATTAGGACAAGCCGTCACGAGTCAAACCGCTAGAAGACCGAGTTGCCAACAAGACCAGTATGTCAGGCTTGCAAGGCCTGAGCAGTCAAAGGCAACATCGAAATGTTTTAATCATTCAAATCATACAAGAGTATTGGAGCCATGTGATTGAGACAAAAAGTACTCGGTAGTTTCATTCATTAATTTCTTTTATAAAGTATAAAACTTATATCAGCAAATGTACAAGGTAATAAGAAAGAAAAGGTACATGGAATGACAATCCGACAGAACTTATCTGGACGACCCTAGAAAGATAGGCATGATAAGGAAATAAAATGAAGTTATCTTCTCAGAGACTAGCTCCATGCTGACCGTCCCATCCAAGGACGGGAGCAAGAAAGAAATGGAAAGCTCTCCCATGCAAGAGCGAAGCATGATGCCACTACTCTCGTGTGGGAGGCACCCCCTTCGAGATCTTCCATCAAGACTAGCCATAGCCAAGAGAACTAAGCCAGACTCAACACTAAGCCTTGTCTCGAGTAGACTCCGAAAGCTCCTCCTCGAGTAGAATTCAAAATCAACCCCGCTACAGAGAACCAAAAGTGACTGCGCTTGCCCTGGGCCTGAGAGCATGTCGATGGGCTGGAACACCTGTGTGAGGTTTCGAATTTAAGAACCTGATATTAATGAGGTGATTAGTATGTTGATGATCAATACTAATCCCATGGAAAGATTAAG
>JAOVVI020009824.1:0-13380 GCA_028571085.2 Nepenthes alata
ATAGTACTTCTTGAGGTGGATGACTTTCTATATCCTTGGGACCAATTTTTTGTTTTGAAAGTGTAACTTGTACACCCCGTTTTAGAGAATCATTGAGACTATAGGTGAAAATCTGATGGTTTTGCCTATTACCTCCATACTTTGTAGGATTAGGTCCCCGATCACAAATTAGCTTGCTTTCACCTTCTTATTATAGTACCAAACTATCTGTTCTTGATAAGCTTCCATGTGCAGTGTTGCTACATCCTAGACTTTTTTGAGCAAGTCAAGATACTCTCTGAGTTGTTGGGAGTTGTCTTATGAGTTAAAACTTTTGACTTGAAGGTTGGGCAAATCGATCTCTACTGAGATGATCACTTCAGTTTTGTAGCATAAACTGAAGGGTGTTTCTCGTGTGGGTTCCCTTAGAGTCGTCCTATAGGACCACATCATGGAAGGTAGTTTGCCTGCCCAGGAGCAACCTACATCTTCTATCTTTGTCTTTAACCCTTATAGAAGGGTTTAGTTTGTTACTTTCACTTGTTCATTTGCTTGAGGATAGGTAATGGAGTGTGAACCAATCGGATTTTCAAACTCATGCAGTACTTGGTAATCTTTTACCAGTAAATTAGGTTCCATTGTTGATCACTATAACCTCAAAAATCTCAAATCTACATATGATATTTTGCCGAATGAATTCTATTGCATTCTGCTCGGTGATCTGTGCCAATGAGGAGGCCTCTACTCATTTCATGAAGTAATCAATTCTAACTATGACAAATTTTCTATGCCCGCATAAGATGGGCAATGGACCTAGAATGTCGAGCATCCATTGTACAAACGACCATATGACTACAGGGTCTGCATCTCTATGTGCGACTGATAAGGAATGTTGTCAAGGATATGCCAGTTTTTGTATTTTTTTAATGAATTCTACAGTGTCTCACTTCATCATCCACCATTGGTAGCCTTGTTGCATAGCCTTAAATTCTAAGTTCTTGTCACCAATCTGCGATCTGCCTATTTCAAGATACGTCTCGCTTAACATGTAATCAATTTCTTCTGGCATGAGACATCACATATAGGGGACAGAGTAACCTCGTCGGTATAGTCTCCTGTCCATGATGTTGTATCAACCTGTTGTCTTCTTTATACGCTTGGTGTCATCCGGGTTCTCCAATTGGAGGCCTTCAATAAGGAACCTTCTTATGGAGTGATCCAGTTTTTACTATCTAAGATCTGAAGCATCTCTTGCTCTGGGACTTCTATGCTTGGAGTTGCAAGAACTTCTCACATATCTTGGACATATTGCTTGGGGTTTTCAGTTGCCGATGCCTTCGCCAACTGATCCGCCTTCCAATTTTCTTCCCTCGGATAGTGGAGTATTTCTAACTGGTCAAATGCTCTGGTGAAGCCATTTGCTCTAGCATTGTACCTTATGAGTAATAGGTTAGACACTTTAAAGTTCTTGAAGACCTAGTTGACGATCAGCTCCGAGTCGCTATAGCTAATCAAACTTTTTGCCAAGCTTTTTTTGCTAGCCAGAGTTTGGCCAATAAGGCTTCATACTCGACGATATTGTTGGTGCTTGGAATCTAAAAGTCATTACCTGTCTAGAGTCCTCAAGACCACGCATACCCTACTTCCTAATTGCAGTGATGACCCATCCACTTGGAGGATCCATGTTTTAGCTTTCCCTTGCTAGTAGGTGCCTTTGCTTGCATCGAGAACGTCGGGGATCGGGGTCATTGTCTTGACTATGAAGTCTACCAAAACCTAACCTTTTATGGTCAGTCGTGGTCGAAACTCCACGTCAAACTCGCCCAATTCAATGATCCATTTAATCAATTGTTCAAACATGTCAGTTTATGAAGAATTCCTTTCAATAGCTGGTTCATCAAGGCAATGATATTGTAGGCTTAGAAGTGCAATAATAACTTATTTATGGAGTAGACCAATGCGAGAGTGATCCTTTTGGCATATAAGTAATGGGTCATAGTATCTGTTAAGATCTTGCCAATGTAGTAGATCAGTCTCAATGTCTCAAGACTAAGCTCTACGTTGTGTCTGATATTGCAAACTAGAGAAACAACTCCCCGCCTTCTTTCATAGACATCAGGAGAGGTGGATTGGAAAAGTAGTCCTTCAATTCTTGGAAGGCTATCTGGCAGTCGATAGTCTATTGAAAAATACACACCTTTACTCCTCTCAAGGCCTTGAAGAAGGGAAGATATTTCTCTATTTATTTTGCAAGAAATCAAGAGAGTGTAGCGAGTCTTCCAGTGAGTCTTTGAACTTCCTTCATAAATTGAGGCGGGAGTCTTTGAACTTCCTTCATAGATTGAGGCAGGTTCATGTCCATAATGCTTTTTATCTTCTCAGGGTTCACTTCGATCCCCTGTTAAGAGACAATAAAGCTAAGAAACTTCTTTCAAATCACTCTGAATATATACTTTGTTGGATTCAGCTTCATCTAGAGTGATCGAAGCACCTCAAATATTTCTCTGAGATCGCAAATATAGCTGTCGGCTATTATGTTTTGACAAGTATATCATCTACATACACGTCTATATTTTGGCCAATCTGTTTCTTAAATATTTTATTTACGAGCTATTGGTAGGTGTCTCCTGTGTTTTTCAGATCAAAGGGTATGACTTTATAACAGTATGTCCCTTGGTCAATCATGAAGGATCACCTGGATTTGATTGTAGCTTGAATAGGTGTCTATGAAACTCAATAGCTCATGTCTAGATATTGAATCTACCAACATGTCGATTCTCGATAATAGAAAGCTATCTTTTAGATACACTTTATTCACATTAGTGAAGTCGATGCACGTCCATCATTTTCTTAATGAGTACCGCATTTCATAACCAATTTGAATACTGGAATTCTCTTATAAAGCCTACGTTGAGTAGCTTCTCGACTTCTTCTCTCATGAAAATTAGCTTCTCGATGGAATGGTTCTACACTTCTACCTGATGGACTTGTGATCGGAATTGAAACCCAACTTGTAAACCATTACTTTAATCAATATCCCTACCATGTCAACGAGAGTTCTTGCAAATATATCATGGTTTTACTGGAGGAAAGTCATCAACTGTTCACGTAGGTGAACTAGTAGTGAGCTTCCAATCCATACACACCGAGCTCACTAGGATCTTAGAAAATTTGATGAGGTGATTTGCCGAACTATCCTTATTGCAGTGTTCCTTCATCTCAGAGATCAAAATCTTCAATTGGCTAGTTCAGAATCGCTTGGTTAATTTGAGATAAATAGCATGTCCGGCAGATAATTTGATCACCTAAGACCTCTCCAACTCCGCATGCTAATATGAACTTCATCGTGAGATGTGGGATCGACACCACTCTTCGAATGCGATTAAGCAGGGTTGTTCCAAAATGGCATTATACATCGACGGTAGGTCGACCACCAGGAATGTGAGCATGTGGGATGCTCTCTTTGGATACGTCCCTAGGGTGACCTCCAGTTGAATGGTTCCCTAGACTAGAACGGGTTCATTATCGAGCTTATATAGGGATCCCTTAGTTGGTCTCATTTGATCCCTTCTTACCTGAGTTTAAAATAGGTATTGACATACAACAAATTTTTTAAACTTCTATTATCAATAAAGGCTCATCTCAATTGATAGTCGAGTTTACCATTCGAGATGAGTGCGGATATAGCAAGAGAATCAAAATAGAAAGTTATTACATGTGTCATATTGTCATTATTAAAACTAACGACATTATTCCTAACTCCTACCCTCTGTTTCTTATTGCTAAAAGTTCTCTCTAGGTTGTCTAGAGTGTTGTTTTTAGGTGGCCTCATGGACACCAAGTTGATAACTCCAGCCACAATGCGATTGCATGACTACTCTGGTTGACCTAACTCATCATCATCTGCTCTCCCAGAGTTTTGCCCCTAGTCTCTCAAGAACCTGTTAAGGTATCCTTTCAGAATGATGGCATCAATCTCTCTCTATTGCGTCTTACAGTCCTCGATACTGTGACCCATAGATTGATAATAGAAGTAGTACTTAGACTGATCTCCTTGTTTTGAGTTCTTCGGCTATTTGGGCCACTTCAGGAGCTTCTCATCTTGGATCTACATGATAATGTTCATCCAAGTGTCGTTCAGTGAAGTTAGGTTCAGCGGCCTGAACTCTCTACGGGAACCCAGTTCTATCCTCAGTTGCTTCCTGGGATTTTGACTGTTAGAGCTATTTCTGTTTCTCTTCTTCCCGCTGGTCGATCTCGGATGGTGGTCTGTGCACTCCAGTCTCTTCAATTTGTTGGCCTTCTCGGCGGTTATATATGCTTGGGTGATGGTCTCTACCTCGAGAAGGGTCTTTGACTTTTATTTGACCAGGTGCTTAAAAATCATCCTACTGAATGTTCGCTATAAAGGAGCTTAGTTTTACCTTGTCGGTCAGCTTGGATATCCTATGGGCCTATACATTTTATCGGGCTAAGAAGTGCTTCAAATTTTCTGTTGGTCCTTATCGGATGCGGATAAGGTGCCATGACTACTCCCCCACGCGGCTAGAGGCAAACTATGACATGAAGTTGTCAACTAGTTCCTAAAATATTCTAATTAAATTTGGCTGCAATCTATAAAACCAAATCCAAGCATCTTCCTTGTGAGTCTAAGGGAAGTACAGACACATGGCCATATTGTTAGGGCCTTGGAACCCCAATAGAGTTTGGAAGTGATCCAAATGGTCTATCAGATCAAAACTTCAGTTGTAGGACTATGCGTCGACATCTTAGGTTTGCAAGGATGTTGCTGCATCCAAGTCTCCCTCGTGAATGGTGAGCTTCCCAGGTTGACAGTGTTAGTCGACACTTCCTCTGAACGGCTACTATTCGATCTTCTGAATTCTCTCCTCCACTTCAATGGTGGACGTAATTATCTTAATATTGAAGAAGATTCTCAACTCTGAGTGGTTTGGAGAGACATGTTAGGTCAATTGGGTACAGGCCCTCCTCGGCTGGGTACTACATGAGGCTTCTTCTACAGCTAAGGCCTTCAGTCATCTCAAGAGTAGCGTGGATTCTGCCACTATGGGCTTTCATCTAGAACCCCAATACTTAGCCTTACAACCATGTCTGGGCCCTATTGCATGTGACCTCTCAGGCCTTAAGGTCATCAGGCTGATAGATCTTCTGCTTGGCGTGTTGTCTCTTCCTCTAACTTCTCCTTTTGGATGTTGAAGTTTGAAAATTTGAGGATGGAACCCCTTGTGACGACCCGAGTTTCCAAAACATAATAAAATAATTAAGATTAAGGTAAATGAATTAAGAAAATATAGGAATAAAATAAATTCGGAAGCAGAAAGAAGGGAACAGGGCATTGGCGCCTAGGTGGTGCTCGAGGCACCACCAAGGTGGATTTAACAGAATGTGGCACCCAAGCTACGCTCGAGGCACCACCCGAACCCAATTAACATAACCTCCACGCCTGAATGGCGCTCGACCAGCGCTCGAGTGCGGGGTTCCCGTAAGCCTTGGCGCTTGAGTAGCGGTCAAGCACACCGAGAAAATTCCGGGCTTCGTTTATAAAAGGGGAGAAATGGGAGAAAGGAAGAGGAAGGAGCAGTGACGCATGAAGGAGAAAAAGAAGAGGAAGGAAAAAGAGAATGAAGAAGGATTCTCCGCCGTTTCTGGTCCGATCAAAGTAAGAAAATCAGTTAATCAGGTTAAGACAAGTGTACCCTAACCCTTATTTTTCGTTATTACTAATTTTAGTTTACCCCAAAACTCTTCTCTTTTTAGATTTACTTGTAATAATGCATATTTTCCATTTTTCTCTTGATATTATGAATAAAGGCATGATTTATCATGAGTATTGTGAATGGTGAGTTCATTCTTAGTGTATATTTGGTATAATGTGCCTGGAATGTATCTAAGCACTATTCACAAAACCCTAAGCACGAAAATGGAAGAACATAATATGGAGAAATAAAATTATGACATAGAAAGATGATAATGTTAAATATTTAAGTTGATGGAAAGCATTATTTGTAATAATTTTAAAGTTATACTGTTAAATATTACTGAAAATTTTAAGATGTGTCTGAAGGATTAAAGTATGTAAATGAAAGTGGCCTATGAGATGCAAAGAAGAAAGGCTTTGTTATGAATATTTATAATGGCCACTATTGAAAAAGGAACAAGAATTATGAAGTAAGAATCAAGAAATTTCTAAGGCTTAGCAAAAATGGTAAGAAACTGAACCAATGATCGTTCAGCAGGTAACCTTCTTTGGCCTGCTATGAATATTATGGTAGAGACCCTATGATACCCTGGCTAGATATCATGGCCACTTAATTGAAGCGGGTGATATTCCTGGCAAGCCTTAGGAAGTTACAGTGATAATTGAAAATAACTCTGTCCATAGAGTAATACGTGATCCGTTATCATCGGGGCGTTATACAAAGAGGACAAACCCAAGAACCCACAATGAACTTACCTAAGAACCCACCAAGAATATGAAGAACTCTGACCATAGAGTAATACGTGGTCTTTCATCCTTGAGATGTTGTATAGGGAGAAAAAATGACAATTTATGAACATGAATATATGGTCCTCATGATGAAGACACATGATATGAAAGAATGACCCAGGAAATGAAAGAATAGTCCTCATGATGAGGAAACATACGAAATGTTGCATGCATGAATAAGAGCTAAGGCCTTTGATTATGTAGATTAAATACAATCTATCCTCGATTATTCTCTCTCTTCGTTAGTGGGGTCTACTAACCCTGGTCCATCAAGATAAATAAAAGAAAAAGAAAGAGAAACAAGTAAAGGAAAATATGAAACAAATTAAAGGCGAGAATTATTCACAAGCTCACGGTTAAGTTTTGTCTTAAGCATTGCCCTTTTTATACATAATTACATTTAAGCATGTTTAACGGAAACAGGTTTGTGTCTATGCATTGTTTCATGATTTGTTGTCCAAATATATATGTATATCTCTGTTTTTAGTATGTTTCATTTTGTGATATATTGCTGAGCTTAAAGCTCACGCTTGCTACATTTGTTTTCCCCTCCCTGATGGTACTCATGAGCCAATGCCTAATAAAAACTGAATATAGGATTAACTAGGAGGAAGGGAGCTTGAGCGTTTGAAGATCCTCAAAGATACTCAAAAGACTTGAAGAATTTATATATGTCATTGTTGACGAATACTATATCTGATAATGTAGAATGTTTCTGTATTACGATGAATGTAAGTTTGGTGCCTCCACAGGTTATAGTTGCTTCCGTATTATGTTTATAAATTTTGGATTTTATAATTGGTTTTAGATGGCATCTCTTAAGATCCAATACGGTAATTAGGAGTACTATATTAGAGCCATGGATAATATGGGTATTATGGATCCTATGTATGTGTTGTAGATATGATGTGGAGTAAATTTGTGAATTTTTTGATATTTATGTCCATGTGCAAGTTATTTTAACAGGTTATATTTTTTATTTTTGCCCAATTATAGAGAAAACTCTGTCAAAATTTTTACATAATTTATACTTAAATTATTTGGGACATTTGTATGTAATTAAGTAAGAGCGACTAACGAAAGGTCCTTTAAAGATAAGAACCTGTTCCGTTACACCCCTAGTAGTTATAACTTCAGATAGGTACATATGGTCTAGAGTAGTTTTGATAGCTTGTTCACCCGAACAGCCAGTGTTTACACATTGGTGGCAAGATGATCACTTCCATGACTATCTACGATTTGGTTGTCACTATGGGAGATGACGTCTTTTACTAATGCACTTACTTGAGCCCTAATGTTTACCATGTCTGCTTTGTTTGGTTGTATGGTTAGACTTTTCATCCTTCCCATAGACGACGCCAATAATGTGTCTTTAGATTTGGATTATTGAACGAATTAGAAAGTCGTCTTATTTGAGTGTTCGATTGTGTACAAGTTCGATCTTCATTACTCGAAATTTAAGTCTTTCACACCATAACAAACAAACAATAGGTCAGAGAAATATGAGACTTACTTTTTGTTATGTCATTCAATACTCAAATTAGTGATCTTTTATGACAAAAAGAAGGATAGGAGGGTGGGAATGTGTCGATATAAATGTGAAAGGGGATTAAGCATTTGATAGAGTAATTAGGCTTTGATGAGTATGCTCGAAGAAGTGAGCAACTTTGAAGGCTTGCACTCTTCTTGGAGAATGGCTTTAAGGGTGAGATGCACTCCTAGGAAAGTAACTTTCACTTGTCTAAACGTTTATTTGTCTGAAAGAGTCCTCCTTTTTCTGTGGAGAAAATAATATACTTAAAGTATGGGGTGCCAATTTAGCTGTTTTTAGACACTATGGCTTTACAATTATGAGAAGTGCTACCGATATAACTACCCCCTCTGCTTAGTGCCTCAACAAGCATGAGGGCTATATACCGGTAACCATCACTTGCACTTAGTGTCTCAGCAATCATGAGGGGAGTTATACTAGTAAATGTTGTCTACTTTTATTCGCTAAGCTGTAATGATTGTTGGCCGCTGATTTGGAGTTATAACCGCTAAAATAGTTAATTAATTATCTCTAACTGTCCATTTATTATTAAACAGTTTCAAGGCTGGATAAATTGCCACATTTTCTAAATCTTGGACTTGAAGGGTCTTTTGTTGTGCTATTGCTATCTTGGCCCTTCTTTTTTCTATAAATTAGATTATGGGCCAGTCTATGGACTGCCGTATCCATCACTTCTTATTATAATTGTGTATGTCAAATCTTTATCGTAACTATTAAGTCATGCTGTTTTAAAAAAATGCACATGAAATGAAAAGCTTAATCTACTCTGTAAACTATAAATTCAAATTTACAGTAATTTTACCAAATTGAATTTATTATATTTCATATTTTAAATTAATAATAATAGAATTAGTAATTTCATTAAACAAAAACCCTTTCTTTCACTTCGGTTTGCTGGTTTAATTAACTCTTTCTCTCTCTCTCTCTTTGTGTGGAATAAATTGACAGTACAAAACCTCAACCCTAATCGCTACCTTGTGTTTGGGATTCTCCCCTGTTATTACAAGAATTTAGATTATTTAATAAATAAAGGGTAAAACTTGGAACAAAATCATTAAAATATAAATAAAATTTCAGAATTTATTTTGTTTTCAATTAATATAAATCCTCAGAATGATAAAGCGAGACGTCAGTGAAAGATGTTTAACTTCAACGGGTCTCACAGTCTTTACAGCTTGGATTGAGTCCCCGATCCCCCTTTTTACAATTTTTTTAATTGAATTTCTCTCTGTTGTTTCAAGAAGATCACTCTCTCTGATCTCTCTCCCACCGGACATATCTCTCTCCCCTCTGCTCTTCAACACTATTATTTTCACTGTCCCAGTGATTTCTTGTCTCTCGTTTTTCGTTTTCTTGGAGGTTACCTATCATCATCCTCTCGAACCTTTTTGAGCAGTACAATAATAAAATTACGTTTTTTTCTAATTTTATTTATTATTTTATATTAGAACCAACTTTATGCAAGGTAAAACCAGGTTAAGTGACACATTTTGAATCCTATAATAATGCAAAAGTGATGTGACAAATTTCTAAAGATGTATAGAGAAATATATCTATTTTGGACTTTATTTAATTATGTCTAATGGATAGATAGATACATCAGCATTAAGTTTACGTTTCACCCTCCCAAATCTATAGTTTTAGCAACTATGTTCACTCTCCACCTGCGAATCTTTTTTCGTAAATTCCTCTCTCTCTCTCTCTCTCTCCTGTCATTCACTATATAATGACCCTCCCCGTTAGCCCAATTATTCTTAAATCGCTCCAACCAAAAACGTCATGCCTCACCACCAACAGCACTATGCGGGATGGTTCAACTCTTACCCTTTCAGTTTCTCTTCTTCTTCTTCTTCCTCTTATCAATCTCCCTGCTATCATCCCTCTGACTACAATTTCTTCCCCAACAGCACCCATTTTAACTGTTTTACTACTAGTGGATATTCGTCAACCTCTCCTCCTCTTAGAAAAGCTCTTCCCCTTCTCACTTTAAGCCCAGCAAGAAGGCATCATGATCAACAACAGGAATCCTGTCCTTATAGTGTCATGGAAGTGGACAAGATCAGATCCGTTCTTCAAGATGGTCATGATGTTGATGAAAGTGGTGTGGATGTTTATCTCCATTTAGGGCTTCCTAGTCCCAGTTCAGGTGATCACAATCAGAGCTCAGGTACTCTGTCATCTTTGGGTAATCATGTGGCTGATAATAAGGAAGAAGGTGCTGCTTTTTCTAACTCAAACAACATTGGTCACTACTGGATCCCAACCCCTGCCCAGATTTTGATTGGGCTTTCTCATTTCTCTTGTCCATTGTGTTTCAAAACCTTCAATCGATACAACAACATGCAGGTGATTTCTCTCTCTCTCTCTCTCTCTCTCTCTCGTTGGAAATGAAATACTTCCGGAAGGTCATCCTTCGACTTCACCACTCTCCTATCTTTTCTATGGTTTCCCTTTTTAATTTCCCATAAAACCAGAAAAATCCGTACCTACTACTTTTTTTTTACTTATTTTATTGCTTGATTTTAAATTTTGGATTTTTAAAGATGTAAATCATATTTAATAAGTTATATTCAATGCAAAAGAAAAAAATCTATAAATATACTAATATATATGATTTTTTCATAACTTAAATTGAATAAATTTTCATTCAATAGTGAAAATAATAATTGATATATGCCGCCCCCCCAAACTCATATTCGGTATGCATCTAGTGCAGTTTATTACATATATTATTATTAAAAATTATATTTAACACAACGTATACCTGCACATAATATGCAAAAAGTTTCAGTAATTTAGGTAACTAATTAAGCACTTCAATTTGTTGGTGTCACTCTCGAGTGACACTTATATCCGCGGACTCCATTATAACAAATGGACGAGGACTTTGAGGATTGGTTCGAAAAGTCTACTGAAGCAGACAATGACTTATTGGAGGCGTCATGGACGAGGACCTTGAGGTTGTAGGCATTGACTCTATCTTCGTAGGCCTGCAACAGCCGTATTTTATAGGTGGGTTGGTCACTTACTCTGATTGAAAGTTGTGGTGGCTACAACTTTTCAGGTGTCACGCCTGCCATTCTGGCCAGGCGTGCGCCTTCCATGGCAGGCCTAGGCGGCGTGGACCTGCCACCCTAGCGTCAGTAGGGTGGCTGGCTGTCCACTAGGCCGCTTGTATATTTATACAAGACTTGTGTGCCCTTGCTTATAGACGCGTGTGCTACAAAAGAGATTTGGAGAGCTTGTGCATTGTGCTTGGAGTGAGCCTTGAGAGAGCTGTGGGCAAATTTTATTTTAAGGATGGAGTGAAAAATACTTTTGAGAAAGATTATACACTTGAGATTATTTTTCTCTTATTGGAGCTTGTGTAGCTAATGCCTGTAAATAATCCTTTATAGTGCATTCTTTCGTGATTTTTTTCTTGATTCATGAAGTATTTTTCACGTTAAAATCACATGTGTTCTCTCCCTTTCTATATCGTTATTTTTTCCGTCCGAGAGCTCTGCTCTGTGTTGCTGTTCTAGAGCTTTGTCCGCTCGGTCACCATGCCCTCCGCGTGTTTCGCGCCAACAAATGGTATCAGAGCCGGTGGTTCTTTGTACGGTAATCTTGTTGCTGGCAGCAATGGAGGTTGGAAGCAAAAAAATAATTTGCTTAAACGGATCAAACTTTGACACTTGACAAAGTAAGATGTCGGACTTACTTTTTGTGAAGTCCATGTATGATCCTGTTTTTGCCACAAAAAAATCGACGGCAAAAACGGACGAGGCATGGACGCTGGAGCACAAGCAAGTGTGCGACTTTATACGAAAGTTCATGGATGACAACGTGTACAATCACGTTCGCAGAGAGACGAATGCCAAGACGCTCTGGGAGAAGCTAGAAAAGCTCTTTGCCTCCAAATCTGGCAATAACAAAATTTATCACTTGATGCGGCTGGTGCATATCCGGTATAAGGACGGCTCATCTGTCACCAACCACCTGAATGAGTTTCAGGGCTGCGTGGACCGGCTGAATGGCATGGGTATTAAGTTCGAGGATGAGGTGCTTAGACTTTGACTCCTAGCAACCCTCCCAGACTCATGGGAGACCATGAGGGTCACCATTGTCAATACAACTCCAAACAGCGTGGTAACTTTGGAGATGGTCAAAGGAGCTGTGTTGAACGAGAAAGTGCGACGGCGTTCTCAAGGCACGTTCACCTCTCAGCAATCCGAGGTCCTTGTTACTGAATCCAGGGGAAGGAGCCGAGGACGTGGCCCAAAGTCTGAAGACAAAGGACGGAGTAAGTCACGTTTTCGATACCAGAATATGGAGTGCCATCACTGTGGCAAGAAGGGCCACATCAAAAAGTTTTGTTATAAGTGGAAGCGTGAAAACGCTGACAAGCAGCGGGGCGAGAAGAGACGTAGCAAGGATGAGTCCTCGGTCTCTGTTGTCATAGGAGGTGACCTCTTTCTGGCTTGCCAGTCTGAGGACTCCATAAGCGTGGCCGAACAAGCCTCTGACTAAATGGTAGATTCTGGCGCATCTATTCTCGTCACTTTCAGGAGAGAGCTATTCTCCACTTACACTCCATGTGCCCCAAGAGTGTTGAAGATAGGCAACATGGAGACGTCCGAGATTATTGGACGAGGAGACGTCTCCTTGCTAACGAGCACTGGAGCCCGACTATTTTTGAGGGATGTCCGACACGTACCCAATATTTGTATGAATATCATTTCGGTGGGAAGGCTCGATGATGAAGGCTACTGCAGCGTCCTTTGTGACGGCAGTTTCAAGTTGACCAAGGGTTCCATGGTGGTTGCCCGAGGAATAAAGGCTTTAGGCCTTTACACAGTGAAAGCCCAGGCCGAAGTAGCAGAGGTGAATGCTGCGGGGAGTGTGGAGTCCTCGAACCTGTGGCACAAGAGATTCGGACACATGAGTGAGCGTGGCATGAGTCATCTGACCAAGAAGGGTCTCATCCCGGAGAGGGATGGAGACAGGCCAAAGACTTGCCCTCACTACATGGCGGGGAAGCAACGGAGAGTCTCCTTTATAGGAGACTTACCTTTCAGGAGGTCCGAGGTCCTAGAGCTCGTCCACACGGACGTGTGTGGTCCCCTTCCGGAGAAGTCTTTTGGAGGAGCATAATACTTTGTGTCCTTCATTGACTATTGCTCGAGAAAGTTGTGGGTGTTCCCTTTGAAGACCAAAGACCAAGTCGTAGGGACTTTTGAGCAGTTCCATGTCCTCGTTGAGCGAGAGACTGGAAGGAGGTTAAAAGTCGTTCGTAGCGATAACGGCGGTGAATACATCAGGATGTTTGATGCCTACTGCAGAGCCCAAGGCATCAAAC
>JAOVVI020009826.1:0-13375 GCA_028571085.2 Nepenthes alata
ATAGTGAAAATACGTTTTCAGTGGACGGATGTCCCGTGGTTTTTCCCTTGATTGAGTAGGATTTTCCACGTAAAATCTTGAGTGTTCATTATTCTGTTTCATTCATCTTTTCTTCTGTGTTGCTTCAGTGAATAGGGGAAAGTATTCCGCGCTCCTTTCCCAACAGAGAGCACCCTCAATCTACGATGGTCGTGAATTAAGACCGAGCACATGAGAGCGACAACGCCTTGAGCGGGGCCGAGCACCTAAGATAGGTATCGTGTGCGAAAAGACCTAAGACTCGGAGTCCAGCTGCTGCGGCCAGAAAACCCAGCTAGCCCTTACCGTGACTTCATGGGGCTAGCGACAACGTCAACTCTACTGGACTGAGCTTCCCACTAAACGCACAAGATGCAATGATATCCTTTGACGAAGGATGAGTACAACACAAAAAGGCACCGGATTGGAGCCTTGGCGATAATAGCTTCACCGCTTAGCCTCTAATACATGAACAAAGATTCGAAAAGCTGCATCATGTAGCTGAAGACATCAGGTGCGAGAAGAAATAATTGCCTTTTATTTATCAAAGGCAAGTGATATCATAATGCAGTACTGTACAATGAAAATGCAAGAACTACTTTGATCCCATGAGCCGTGCGGCCCAGCCTCTCCCGAGAAGTCTCTCAAACTGGAGCTGTTGGAAACTCTGGTGTTCCCTGGATGTAAAATACCCGCAGAGATGCCTAGAAGCGCAATGGAGATGATACAGCGACATAAGCGGATACCGTCCCAAAATCTGGCGTCAAGTGCAAGGCGTACTTCCTTTGGAGTGACTCGCAGCCTAAGGTCAAAGGTGATGCGAGTTATGTCGTCTACCATAGTGGAGGTTCAAGCCCTAACCTTCTCAACCTCCTGCCTCAGTTGATCGCCCTCCTCCATAAGCTGCTCACCTTCCTCCGTTAGCCACCTACGCTCCTCCGTCAGTTGGTCTTTCTCCTGCCTTAGCCACCCGAGCTCATCCTTCTGTAACTCATTCTCCTCCCTGAGCACGGCGGTTTCAGCTCCTGAGCGTTGTGTCGTCTCCTACCAGGATTCTTCCCTGACCTGGTGAAAGAACTCGAGCAGTTGAGCATGCACCGTGTTGGGGAAGATGAATCCCTCAAGGACCTACATGACTAAACAAAGGGTCAACAAATTTTATAGTTACAGCCCGCAGAAGGACGCAATGACCAAAGCAATCACACCTGAGCAAAGAATGCGGCCGTATGACAAGGCCTGCATCCTGATGCTGGCATGCTTGGGGGCTCCAAGTCCCCGGCAGCAACTTCGGTGGAACGGAGAGCGCTTGGAGTCGCGGGTCGCGAGGAAATGCTTGGGGGCTACGGCTCCTGAGCCGCCTCCACCGCAATCGCCTCCGGGGACAAGTCAGCACCAGGCGGGCTAGCAACCCGTCCAACTACAATCTCCTTCGTAGCGACAGTGCCCTCTTGGGCGCGCACCTCCTGGGATGCTCTGTCAGGCAACCCCATGAGCTCCAAAGCCTGAGGTGGCCCTGACATAAACTCTAGAACGCCAACCTCCTCCGCCTCTCCCGACTCAAGGGGGTCAACCTCCACTATCGGCACGTCCTCAGCGACCGCCTCCGGCCAGTCTAGATCAACAAAAGGACTTGTGGGGGACTCCCCTCCAGAGTGAAGCTCCACCATGGGAACTCCGTATTCACCACATGTCCAACACCTGCTCCGGAGTGGAACACGTGGCAAGTGCGGCAGACTCCACCACCTGTCTCTGCAACCTCCGGGTGGAGGTGCCGCCAGCCTCTCTCAGCCTCTTCAGGGGAGCCTCCACCTCCTCCTAAGACGAGATCTCCAGTAACGAGATACTTTCTTTCGAGAGTTTCCTTAACGACTCGTGGGGCATGAGGACGTCAGACTTCTTCTTCTCTGGGCTGGCGATCGCCTATCCGACTCCGGCCCCCACCTAGCGGCCTAAAAACGTGCAAGGTCAGATAATGACCCTGGATGGAAAATGTCTCCATCTCTGAGCAGATTGCTACGATGAGTTTTGCCGAGTCACTCTTCTCTTCGGTAGTCACTCCCTTGCAAAAATACTCGGGGATTGGACCCCACTCGTTGGAGAGTTTCGAGCCCGAGGGCTCCTATAGGAAGGAGAATCAGTTCTTTCAATTCTTCACTGAGTCAAAGTTGGTACCCCTAAAGTGAAAGCCAGCCCGGGCAGACATTGAAATCCAGTCTTCAGACTCAAAAAGGAAAAAACTACCTTCGCTGCCTTCGCATCGAAGATGCAAGAACGAAGGCGACCGAAAATGCACAAGGAAACTAAGTAACGGACAGCGCTCGGATGAAGCCTCGCAACGCGAATGTGCAACGCTTCGACAAGTGCATACAGATCGCACACCATGGGGTAGCGAAGTCCACCCTTTAGATGGTGCTCATAAATGGAGATGAAACCCTCTGGGGGGGCGTTGGCTCTGCCAGTGGAGCCAGAAGCACGGTAGGCCCAGTCACTGGGGATCCCGTAGTCCACCATTAGGGCAACAATGGTGGTCACAATCAAGACGGACTCGGTGATGTTAACCCCATGACTAACAACGCGAGAAACTCGGGAAAAGGAAGGGGATCCTTTCTTCTTTTCCATCTCTCTCTCTCTGGAATAAGCCGAAAGTCTTCAACGCAAAGAAGCATAAAAGAGGGGACTTCGCTGAAGCACTGCTTAAATAGATAACAGGGTGCTAGCACGTGGGAAAACTCAAACGATGCCTTTGCTTAATGGCCAGGCCACGTGCCCGCTCAGCAAGAGTGTCATGAGTCCCAAGCAATAGCCAATCATGGCCATTGCCAGACTGCAGATCAACATCGCCTCAGCTGCCTGCTAGAATTTCGGCTATCACACTTGCATTTAATGTGGGGATCCTGACTGCCAGAGTCAGCGACAGAAAGACTTCCAAGGCAAGCGCGTGTGAGAAATAACGGACCATCCAACCACAACAAGCGACAGAAAATAAATGGCGCAGTTAAGTATAAAGTTTTATTATCTAATTCGTTAATAACTCTTTTTTATAGAAGCCTACGGCCGCAAAGTACAACTAATTACCCCATCCAGGCTCGGAAGGATCTGGAGTCGTGTACTTCATCAGGTCCACGTGCGTCAGGGTGCTTGAGTTTCGAGAGTCCAGAATGCCGATGTGGAAATTTGGGTCTTCCAGTGAGACTAATCTCCGGCTAAGACGGAAGCCATCCTGAAAGTTCCTTTACAGTGTAGGACCGACATCCTCTGTCCAAAACCTCAACCTCAGCTCGGCTCCCATCTGCGCGCACTCCTCTTCGAGCCGCACTTGAAGTCGCTCAAGCTCCTCCTGAAGAGCCAGTATACTGTCCTGAGCCAGCATATTGGTGCCAATGAGCCTTGAAGCCCTTGCCTCGGATTCTGACCAAGCCCATTCAAAGCACGCCGCGCGAGCCTGAGCCCACTCGACTACACTGGCGGTAGCTTGCACATAGATCTCCATGTCCTCTACGGCCCTGGAAACTCGACGAAGAGAGGGATCCACCCTCTCGGGCCTGCGACGTCGCAAGGAAGTGGACACCTCCTCTCTCTCAAAACCTGGTGGCGCCCTCAAAAATCACATCGGGCCTACAATAGTGGCCTCTGAATGACAGCCCTCTGCTGCCACTGTGCCAGGAGCAGCCTCGCCATGGATCCTGAAGCATGAGTGTCCCTCGTAGATTCTCCAGAGGAAGATTCAGATTCAGATGAGGAGGACAACATTTCCATTGAAACCATAACGTGGAAAGAGAAAGGCAAGAAGACCCAAAGACAGCGCAAGGCCTTACATTGTCAAAGCAACAATAGGGCACAAAGCCTTGGAGGGAACTCGGGCGTTTAAATAGCCAAAGGCCCTAGTGAAACGGTGTCATTCTGGAACCGAAGTGTGTTGGAAGAGGACCAATAGACTCCTTCCACGTGACAGATCCTTGAAGCGTCGCGCCTTTCCAAAGAAGTCATTATGACGTGACACCCCAAAATCTCCCACGCAATCAATGCGTCAGACCATCCGACAGATGTAACGTCTACCGGCAGCATTTGATCTTCCCGAGCTGCCAGTGTCAGCAATCTCTTTGCACCGCGTCCTCTCGTTGACAGTCAGCACAGCGACTCCAAGGAAGGGGCCATCAAAGGCGGGCCGCAGGCCACTAGGAGTGCTCAAACGTGCGAATCGGCACGTGCGACAAAAAAGAAGCTTTGCAATCCGGGGGATGTAACGCACCAAGCGACAAAAATGGAGAAGATTCATGCAACAAGCGAAGAGAATAAAGGCAATAACTATTACTTTTATTGATCAAAATTCCTTTACAAGTACACAGCTTACAATAGCGAAAGTACAAGAAAGAGAAAGAAGATATGACACAAGGCATAAAACCTAGAGCAACTGCCCTAGATGGTTAGAACGTTGCCAGGGAATGTGAACCATATGGGATCACCACGGCTCCATCGCCAGAACCCTAACTAGCCCAATCACCGGAGCTGACAGTGTTGGCCAGCTCCTACGGGCTAGCTCAATGCTAACCACAGGGGCAGAACTAAGACCAGCAACAGGAGTATTGAGCAGGGGTGCAGAAAACCTGCGCTCTCCCTATAAAGGCTCTGCCTTCTACCTCCCCTCGAGATGGCACATATGATGACCCAAGTGAAGTAGAAACCACACCACACCGGAGGCAAAGAGCCCCGTGATAGCCTGCCGTGATCCTCCACTGCACCGGAGATCACCACAGCCTGAAGGGAGGCACACGACGATGGTAGAGTGGTCGAGCCACCCTCGTTAACATGAGGAACCGCCTATAGTGAGGGCGTGAGGACAATCTTTGTCAGAAGCTCTGGATCTATAGCTAGTCCATCTTACTCCTTCGCGGACTCACACTAGAAGAGGGACAAGCCAAGGCCCTCGCATTGCTCCTCCAAAATCAGCCAAGGGATGAACCACACCGGTCGAAGAGCCCTCCTATTTATGGACAAGCTGGCGCCCTACCCCCACTTAATTGGGCGTGCTCCCTAATATCCGTCATTCACGAAGAAGGAAAGTCCTCGATACCAACGCAACCTTAGGCGTGCGAATCTAACCCTTCAGAGGACCGAATCACTGCGGCACTTGAAAAGCCTGCATGACTGCCTGGGAAAGACGTAACGCCAAAAGAAGCAAAGTCTAGCGCATCTCAGGGAGGGCAGTGCGGTAACCGACTTGACCCGAAGTAGGCATGCCATACCTCAACTGCAAGACGGCCAAGGTATGGGGGGCTAGTGTTGGATCTAGTACCGATAAGGCTCAGAGGAACGCAAGGCCCAATCTAGGGAGTAGCAGACCGAGCAGCCATCTCGACCCAATATTCAAAACTGCCTACGTGGGAGCCTAATACTCACAGCCAATCGACACCACCTACAGCCCATTAATGCGGCTGCAGGGGCAGGAATAACACAGAGGAAAAGAGCCAATGAGGAAAATGTCAGAGTCGTCATCCGCAGCTCACGCCGCTACTTACAGTTCTCCAGCCAATCTTAACGCGAGAGGTAGACCAGGCGTGACCTACAATGCACGACAGTCTCCCCACCATCACAAAGCAACAACTGACATGCTGGTGACCACTACTAGACAACGGGCGATGAATCCCTACATAAAGAATTTGTGCGCCCCAAGGCTCTAAGCCAAGGAGCCTATAAATTCCCTCTCATCGTACAAGAGACGGGAACGGATTCTAGACATTTAGTTTCATATTGTGCAATGGGACGCACACCTCCAGAGATTAAGCTCTCAAATCAGTGTCCAAATTCGACCTCCACGGCCTTCTTAAAATTACGAGAGTGAGCCACTCTCTGTGGTGCATATAGGGAGCCAAGTCTCCCACTAAACGCTCATCAATCCCACACTCCTGTATTCACACACACTCCCAACGTAGTCACAATATATTTTTGCGCACTTCTAAGTGTGCGCCCCCCTTTCCGTTCATTGCGAAAAGTTACTGATTTGAGCGTTGGAATATTTTCAGTGGCAGAAATTCCGCCGGGCTTCTGACCTCTTATTTGTAGTCTGTATTGTACAAGTTCCAGGTTCACAGCAACGGAGACCGGACCCGTTTGAGATTCAACTCGGACTTGAAATCTAAAGATTTCCTAATCCGCCGTACAACAATCCGAGACTCAGACGCAACAATTTATACCTTTTCATATTATAAATTGGGTACTTCTATATCGGGTTTATGATCCATAATCTAGTTTGGATCTTTGGTTTCCGCAGAAACCTGGGTTTTAGGGCTTTATGTTTCACTCCTGTCTCCCTCTTACATGTTTCATTTGCAAATTATATTCCGATATTTTTCATTTCCTAGTTATATTTTAGACCTCGTTGCTGGAATGAAACGCACCCTTCTCGCTACCTTTTTTTCTGACGAGTTTACCAGTATTGATACTTAAATTGGTTTCCCGCTATATATTACATTGTTTTCTGACCATGCTCTATATTTACAGCTTTTTCTGACCTTGCTCTATATTTACTGCTTGCATCTAAAAGGGCATCCTCATTTTACTGCTGCTTGGTAGTTTTTGATGGCCATTTTCCTTCCTTTTCGCTACCTTATTCAGAAAGCGGTGCGGGGGAAATGGCAGTTCTGAGTTCTCCCTCTGTGCAATGTACAGAAGTAGCTGTATGTAATTTCCACTGTTTGGGATAGGAGATATGAGTATTATTACTAGTCAAGAAGTTGATGCAGTTTAAATAATGCTATTGTAATTATTTGGAGTTGGCTGAGGGAAAAAAAATTATCTTGCAGTCGATTATGCTGGGGGTGCACTGTTGGGATTCTTGAATAGAGGTTCTTTATGGGGCAGCTTCTGACCGAATGCTTGAAAACTACAGCTCAGGAACGAAAGAATGGTGATAAATAGTTTATTTCTCTTTTGAGACACTTACTATGAGAGAACAACTACTTGTATGCTCATTTCGTCCTTCAAGTCATCTCCGTCGCTGCTACACAGGTGTAACTCAGTTTACCTTACCAACGAGAATTGTGCAGTGGAGGTATTCCTTTCATTGTATAAGTGATTGGATTCTCCAATTCTGCGCCTTTCTAATGTACAACATATTTTAAAAAGTTCCCTTGTAACTGTGACCTGAAACTTATTTAGTCTGAAATCCTCTTACTTCTCTTTAATCCTTCCGTAAAGAGATTAGCTATCAATTGCATAGAGAGGAGGAGATTTATAATTATGTCAAAAAAAAAGGGAGGAGAGGAGGAACAGGCTAGTGGAGATGTAGCCGTGGATGGGAAGGAATGATAGAAGAAAGATATCGGAAGCTTAAAGAGCATGCAGAAATGTACCCATATGTGTGGGGATCTTATATTGTTGTCTATGGCAGATTTGCATTGTGGACCACTGACAGATGGTGAAAGCTCAGAAAGACTGAGGACATAGTCCGTGCCCTTCAAAAATATCTGTGCAAGCTTGTTGACGCCGAGGAATCAACTAGTTGTGCTTACTCTGCAGAGAAGGCACCCTCCACCTCCATCTCCAGTTGATAAACCACCCAAATAGTCATCTATGGGTTCATTGTCTCCTGCGTATTGTTTTGATTTAGGCTCATTACAAGTTCTTGGTGCTTCCAACTAGAAGAATACAAGTATTCTTTCCATATTTTAGGTAATTAGATCCTTTACAAACTCACTGATTAAAAGATCCAGATTCTATAAAAGTATACAAAAATGCCATTAACTGTGGTGGCTTCTATTGCCCTGAAACTGTCTTGATCATTTCGTATTACTGGTTGAAGATAGGAGTACTATGATGCGATTACATGTAACAGTGTGTTCCATGTATTTGAATTCTGTTGGAGTATACCTTTTGACTTTGGTAATCTGTATCTTTATAGTTTGTACCAAATTTACCGCAAGGTTGATCATCAGATGTTGCTATGTTGAGGAACCCAGGTGTAATGGGAAATAAACAAGTTATTTGTCTAAAAATCGACTTGCCGTTGGATGTTCTTAACAGTAGTTACCATATCTTTGATCAGTATTAAAGTCCAGTGAAATTTGTGTTTGATCTTCATTAAGATGAAGGTACTATGAAGATGGATGCTCAAGTCAAAGTGGGCTAATGGATCAAGTATCTTAGTTGTGGTACATTGGATTGTTCTGACAGCTGCATTTGCCAAAGGAAACACTCGCACATAAAAGGTTTGTCCAACAATGCTGCTTTTTTGCTTAGTGTCTATTCCTTCCAACATCAGAAACTGTCAACAATATTTTGAGTAGTCACTTCCTGTTTGACATCGCTGGAGCTTTTGTAATTTGACTGTACTGTTTGGGTAGAATTCACCTTTTTCATTTGGAATTAGGAAAGTTTGTTAGAGGAAAAAGAAGACCTGGAAAATTTTTCTCAAGAAGTCATAGCCATGACTACATTTCTTTGAAGTTTTGTTCAGAAATTTGTAGGATCTACTTATGAAGAAAGGTTCTTAAAGAGTTTTAGCAATTAGTGGTATTCCAAATACTTCTCCATCACTTTGATTCAAGAATGTACTTGCCGTACCCAATAATAATTGCTTTGACATTTTGAAAGCTACTTATGTCCGACCTACTCAGATGGAAGGAAGAGGAAAAGACCTACCTTGAGGATCTTACAGCCATGACAAGCCCCCACGGGGGTCCTACCTTGAAGACCTTAGAGCCACTGTCTTACAGAGTTGGAGAGAGAAATAGAAACCCACGTAAGAAATCAACTTTGTGCAAGTTAATTTCTAAACCACGGCCACAAATTCCACCATGCTTTGTTGCCATGGCTGTCTGTATCAATCTCTAAACCACGAAGACCACCCTTCAAACTCCACCAGGATTTTTGATTGCTATCTGGTTCTATGGTCTTCAAATCAATGCCAAGGAGTTGTACATTTTGACATGGAACACTTGAGCTGCACTTAAGTGTAACCTGGGGCTTAGTCCTTGAAGTTCCTCTTATATTCCTGAAACTAATGTTTGAAAGTTGCACGAGCGATGGCTGCATAACCAACATAGCAAGAAGAAGTTAAGAGTGATGCTCATGCCCTATTTGTAAAAAATGATGAAATCTAGTAACCGATGAAACAATTTTTTTTATTATTTGTTAAACAATTGTTCGAAGTAATGCAGAAAATTGATCCTTGTTTAGTGGTAATCGCACTGCTTCTTAAATCCTAAATATATATTGTTCATTATTCCATTAAAAAAATCTTTTGAAAATTAGTCTTAAATTAGAGTAGTGTAATGTAGACAGAGATCAATTATTAACAGTAGGAGTTGAGATGGGATATTAGAGAAAAATAGGTGCTGAAATAGGTATTTAAGTATAATTAGGGCCTAATGTCATTGTAAAATGCGTTTTTCTAAGGTATTGGTCCGCACGACTCTCTGAAATTACTGGATCATCTATTTCATGTGAAAAAAAAAGAGTGCTCTTGTAAGAATGTACTTGCCTTAGATTTGGCGCAATTTTCTGAAGGACAATACTCCTGATCTATGATGATAGGGTTTGAAACATTGATCATGATTATGTCCTGGAATATCATATCAGAAGCGCTACTTCGAGGAGATGCGGGCCATGTCTTTACCCTAACTCCATTCTGAGTGCTGTTGATGGTGCAGTTCCTTACGGCGATCCCCGCCACATTGTTTTCATTTTCCTTGCGCCCGAGACTCCCCACACTGCAGAATCACATAGTCACAATCGGCAAAAGATCACGAATCATGAGATTTATTGACATATAACTTAGCCGATGGCATTCGAGCATGGAGTTGAACGGTCGGCATCACTTTTGTTTATCAAAATCAAAACCATCCTACGCTGAGTTTTCTTTTACCTGATCCCGTGTCCTGGTCCGCAGGTGATGTTAAAGATGGAAATGTTGAAGCTGCCTGGCCCAACGGAGACACAATCGTCTCCAACTCCAATGGTCGACGATGAGATTGTGATGTTTGTAGATTCTCCGACGTGGATGCCGTCCGTATTCGGGCTATCCCACGGAGCTATAATGTTGAGGCCGTGTACGGTGACGTTGTAGGAATGCAACAAGCTGACATGGAAGCCCTTGCTGTTTAGCAAAGTTATGTTGCTTACGATCCCGTCCGAAACGTTCTGAAATCTTATCGACTACAAACAAATAGTGCCCATTAGTTCTGAAATCTCACCGATGGTAGGGTCCGAAGTAAAAATTGTATTATTTTTTGGTTTATTATATATAATTTTATTTATAAATATTTGGGGGGGGGGGAAAAAGAAAAACAGTGCTAGAGAACTTACTCTAGGTAGTGTGGTACGTTTGCCCCTTTTTCCACAGGTGGGGTCGGCCCATGCTGCTTCTCCTTGGCCATCCAGCACTGCAGCTCCTCCTGATCCGGTGAGGGCAAGTCCACGAAGATCTTGAAACAATATCCACGTGGGCTCTGGGAAGGCAGATAGGCTGGAAGGGGCCCTCAAGGACCCTCTGATCTCGACCTGTGGGGCCTTGTTATTGTAGCATGGGCCCTCAAATGAGATAGGACCCACATGGAATGTCCCGTTGGGTATCATTAGTGTCGATGTTCCTGGGTACTTACATGCATCTGCCCATGCAGATAAGAATGCCTACAAATTTAAATACAATGCAAAATCACCTAAGTTTGTGATGCTTTTGAACGAGTCTCTTTGAATTTTGAGGTCAAGTCTGTTTTCATTTAAAATTTTATTCCCTTTAAAAAAAGAGTGAGATATAATATTAAATATAATAAAATAAATAATAGTTACAAATAAAGTTTTGGGTTTTCCTATTGATGGAAAAATATGATATGATATGTACTGAAAATTTTTGATGAAAATGGAAATGTTTTTGTTTAGGTGATACAAAAAAATGGAAAATTAAACCCCATACTGCAAAGTATGACTGTTTTAATTATATATATAATATAAAAATATTTTATTAAATTTTAAAACAAAAAATTAGAAATAATCTTTAAAAAATAAAATGGCCCCGCCCGATTACCATTCCGACGGAAAATCATACTCCAAGGCCAAATACCTCAGTGCTGTCCGTTTTTGCGTCACCTATTCCACCATAATCGCTGACGTCAAACAGGGCTATCTCCAGAGATTCCGATGACGACGTCGGTGCTGATTCCGCTGAATACTCTGCCGTGCGAGAGGCTCCGTCCGCCGAGTTACCGGCAGGAATCGATCGAATTGCCGCATGAACAGTCAACTTGGCTGAAACAACGACGCAGAGAGTAAGCAAAATTACTCTATAAGTCATAATCCACTGTTTCTAAATCTCTACTTATGGAATCCACGGCTACCGTTCGTAATTCTACGTCATTTGTTTCTGTAAATGTTTTCTGTATAAAGAGATTATTAGCAACAACTTCCTTTTCTCAATCAGGTACGTTTTTGTGCCATTAATGGCATTTAATTAGCCGTTGATCTGCTTTGTTAGTGTTAATCACATCAGTTTAGACTTGAACAGTCCATGTTTAATAGCCTTTTGAGCTGCGATTTTGTGTCTTTTCTGCTGAGAATAATTTTGCATCAGACCGTGAAGATGATGGTGGATAACATCTTTTTGCTTTAATTTCAATGTGATGCGTAATTGACATTTGACCTGACGCATGGTAATACATTTAGGTTATCAAAAGGATCCGTCAGTTTCATTCTATTTTTATTTTTATTATTCTTTTATTTTTTTATATCAAAGTTAATAATGTTAATTCAATTAAATGTATAATTAGATGTATAAATGATATTATTCTTAAATATTTTTAATAATTTTATTGATTTACTTTTGATCTCACTGGAGCCGAAATTGTCTAAATGCTAGACATTGATGGCGCTGGATACCGCCATGAAATTCTTTCCAAAAGTTAATTCAACTCGCAATAACAGCGACCATGTTATGGTCATTTAGTGTGTGTCTTGAATTTCAGCACTAAATTTTGAGTTTAATTCATGGGGCAACGCCATAGCTATCTTGTGGGTTAAAGAATTGAAGTTTCATTCACAGTATAAATGTTAATTTTAACGGTACGTTTATCTATACTCTAGTCTTATTTGGGATGCCATTATTACTTATTATAATTATTACAACGTAAGTATAGAGATTATTGTATCAGCCCTGGTAATTAGCCGCTTCTTGTTTTTTTTAATTTTTGAGCTATTATATAATGACATTTGACCTATCAGATAATATCTTATGATACGTTTAGATTAGGAATATTGACTCTCTCAAAAATTAAACTTGTGGGAAATTATGAGGCATTTTTTTTTACTGTCATGAGGTATTCTTTAATAACATAACATCTTATTATAAGTATATTTGTTCCCAATATTAGGTGACATAAAGTCAGTCCCCAAATCTCAATATATCATCCGTCCCAAAATCCACTCATGGCTCAATGGACAAGTCTTCCATTATCTCCTACAATAGCAAACTCCCGTTCTGACCTTCTTGGCTCTGTTCCATAAACATTGGTTGATTACAAAAATAAGATATGGTTACCTGTGAATTCTTTGGGGGCAACTCTTTCTAATAGTCTTTGGCATCTTCTAGAATTTTCCACTCTCTTATCATTAAGTGAGCACAAACATTTGCAGGCTTTCAATCTAAGGAGTATGCTACCGTATAAACTTTATCTGATTGATATTTAATTTCACAGTTATATATTTTAAAAGGTCTGTCTTTCAACTTTGGCTAATATTAATCTTCTTTTGTGAAAACAAATATTTTAAATTTTTATGATCATAATAGATGATAAATTCTATTATGTACAAATAATGATGCAAAATCTTTAAAATAAATACTATCGTTACTAACTCTAAATCATGGATCAATTACTTAAACTCATTAGTCTTCAACTCACTGGACCCATATGCAATAACATTGTCATGTTGTATTAAAGCACAATCCAACCCCTTAAACGAAGTGTCATCGTATACAACAAAACTTCCTATTCCCTCTAGGATAGTTAAGATTGGTGCAAATATTAGTCTATTCTTTAATTCTTAAAAACTTTTCTCGCACTAATCTTATCACACAAACTCTATTTCCTTTTGAGTTAGTCTAATTAATTGGATAGCGATACGAGAATATCCTTTCATGAATCACTAATAATATGCTGCAAGATCGAGACCGCTCTTGACCTTTGTTAAAATAGTAGATCTAGCCCAATAAGTAGCCGCTATGATATTTCGTAGGATTAACTAAATAACAACTCCCAATGTCACGTTGTCAAAGAATGCTACCCTTTTGAGCTAGAATCCACACTTCCTAAATTTTGTGTATAACGGTTCTTCTTATAATCTCTAAAGTACCATGTGAAGATGCTCTTTG
>JAOVVI020009827.1:0-13374 GCA_028571085.2 Nepenthes alata
TTTTAGGAACATGCACCAAGTACATCTCTCTTTCATTTGTTACAAGAAAAAAATTAAACTGATAATATCTAAAACTTTAAAAAAATCCAAATGGTTATTTTCTTAAAAAAAATGATATCCAAATGATCCATATTCACACACTTTGTTGGACTCCTGCTTCGGTTGGCTTATGACGAGAAAACTACCTATTCCCCCCCCCTTCTGTGGAAAGGTACATAAACAAAATTCCTCAAGGTATGTAACAAATTTAGCCAGAGCTTTGGTAGGGAAGGATAATTTACCTCCGGGTCCTTTACCAGTCTCTCACAAAGCTCCTTAATGATTGGATGTCTCAGGTTAATCTCGAGCACCCTCTTGCCCGGCGCGTATGCCTGCTTGTTAGCATCAGTCATCATCTGTGATTTCATTATCCTCTCCATGTTTGCACTCCAGCCATACTTGGATGTCACGGAAACACATGGAGTGTCTGCTAAGCAGTTTGCTTATCTTGACATAGGGAAGAAACAATTCCAAGATATACTTGACAAGTGAAGAAAAGAAACATCATATGTTTATAAATTATTCCAAGAGGCACTTTGTTTCGAATCTTAGAAGTTTGTGAAACGGTTTCTGTTGGCAGCATCCTCAATAATACCTAGTTTAATAGACTTTCCAAAGTCATTCCAAAACTTTGTGTACTGACCCTTCTTTTCATCATTGCCATCAACCTTTTCAACATAGAATTTAATACATCAACCCACAGAGAAAAAGAAGACATTGATGAATTTCAGCAGTTGGGTGAAAAATTGGGCGATCAGCAATACTTGCAACATTCCACAGAGTTCAAACAAGAAGTAGGGCAATGCGTTGTTCCTCACATTAGGAACTATGTAAGGAAATAGAGCTTGAACTTCGAGGTTTCAATTTGTACTTTCCCACATTCCAGAATGCAGAGTAATCCTCAGAATTACAAAGAAACGGAAGTAAATATTGAGTAGCACCACATTCTGTATTTCCTGCTCTTTCAGACAAAAAGGTACTGATAACCAACAAAAGTGTTACATAATGAAAATGGAGGATCAAGAGAGGGAGGGGGAGAACATAAAACCAACAGTACAGTCCAGAAAGGGATAGATGGGCATGCTGCATATTCGTTTGTCCATAGAGAACAGATATGAAGTTTGATGGTTCTCAAATCAGGCATCTAGAGACATCTGCATGATTAGGCAGATTATCAAACAAGAGAAGCCTATTTTGCATGTTAGCCTGAACACACCATCAAATAGCAGGTTCTCCTTAGCATCAGCAAGTAGACAAATAACACAATATTTTCACTACAAATGAAGGACATGACAGCGTACCCTTGTCTTTGTATTCCGATTCATCAGGATCTTCATCAGCACTCTTTCGGATCATGTCAAGGGCCTTCTGGATTAATTTCTTCTTGATTGTTTTCAAACTACTGAGTTGTTGAAGCATTTCTTGTGACGAATTGGGCGGCAGTGAGTCAGAATCAGCAGCCCTGAACAATTTAACATCTTCAGAATCCAGAATAGGCAATACTACCTGTGAACCTTTTCAAAATGTGGCACAGTTGTAATAGCCTGAAAAGAAAATCACATTACTCTCAAAAAGTTCAAATACTTCGGTAAAAGCTCATCAAATTCGTCAGGGATAGAGACATACCTGACAGATAAACTTCAAGTTGGATTTGTTGCTATTGGAGTAACTCTAGTACAAATCATGAGAAGCCCTTGGAGGAACAAAGAGATTTGCTTTGAATTCAACATCACCTTCAGCATTAAAGTGACTCCAAGCCATGGGTTTTTCATCTCCGAAATCCGTCATAATCGAACAGTAACATCATTATAAGTTGAATATCTCACAAAATACAAAAATACTTGAATGACCAAATTTTCCTAAATTCTATGGACGACAGCCATTAACCTTTGCCAAAGAGTGGTAGAATTTGGTGTACTCTTTGTCAGTAACCTCTTTAGGATTCCACAACCAGATGGCCTTCACATCATTCAATATCTCCCACTCTTAAGATGTCTCTGTGATTATTTTGGTCTTTGGCTTTTTCTCAGCTTCTTCATCCTCTTTCTCTTCTTCGACCTTTTCCTCAGAAGAGCTGCTTTCACCTGTTTCCAGTACAAACCCAATTTAATGTCATACGTGAGATCAATATCACTACCGCAGGATCAGCAGACAGCAACTTGGTTCAGAAATGGATTTTAAACATTAGGATAAATTCTACATAAAGCTTTCCTCTTCACCAACCGGCTCGTCATCATCTGCAGTAACCTTCGTCTTAACCACCTTACTTGCCCAAAGGTATATAGGGAAGTTAATAAATTTAGAGTATTTCTTCACCAAGTCCTGCAAGTCCATGGCATCAAATATTTGTCAATTGTGTAGGCTAGGAAAATCATCTGGAACAAAATAGTATTTTAAGTGATCCTGTCCACAGACAGAAGGGTCAGTGATTTAAAAATGTCTAGCATCTAGAAACCAAGTAAAGTTGGGCTGGTCCTTGGGGCTCTCACGTTGCAAGTTCTTGTAAGGTTTAGATACAGGTTGCCTTGATATACTTTTCGAAGTGGACATTTTGCTAACCTGGCTGCAACATCCTTGCAAACGCACAAAGGTCCACTCTATATCTTATCAAGTGAGGCGCAAACCAGAAGACAGACAAGAAAGATATCTTTTTTCTTGCTTTTATCAGAAAGAGTTACACAAGTGACAATAATGGTAGTGATAAAGATGTAACCAATTTTGGCAAAATACTATTTCCTTGACATAGAAGACATTTATCACATGAACAAGGGAAGTTCTGCAAAATTCAAGTGGTAAAAAGTGAAGATGACAGCAAAAACATGTGGAGTTTTTTGCCCAAGAAGATAGATGATGATCAAATGTCACAAAGGAGAGAGAAGCCTCCATAAGGCTGAAAAGTGCAGTGAAAATCAGACTTCAATACACACACACTCACACATATATATTTCATGGGATGACACAAAAAATTGGCATGGATGATTGCCAGAACAAAAGAAAGATTGACTTCAATGTCTTGGAATTTTTGCTTCATCAAAATTACTGAAGTTTTCACTTTATTAACCAACAACATGCAGTAAATACTGGTTGCACCATCCAAATGATATTGGGAGGAATATACAAGCAATATCAACTTATGTAGCATAGAAGCAGTATGCGCATAGATGTTAATTTTGAGCTGATGCTAACTTCTATGTAGTGTTATTTTTGACGTGGGAAAACTATACTAGAACCTACACCTCAAAGGTCATGGCCTCAAGTGGTGGCACCATGGTGACAAGTGATGACTACATTCAGGCGGCATAATGCAGGGTAGGTTTGCAGAATTATTCAGAGGAAAGTGTCTTTTAGGTATTATAATATTGAATGAATGATGACTACATTCAAGTGACATTTTATATTGATTTTTTTTAAAGATTGTCTCATAACTAATTCTTAGTTAAGAAGAATTTTTCATATTAAATATTATTATATAACTTATGTGTGCTTAGTTGCGTTTTTGTTCTTTATGCTCTCATAGTGTTATATGGCCAATGGTTGGCAGGGGATTCAGGGTTGTGTTTCTACTGCGTCAATTGTGTACGTATTTTGGGAATCCCAACAAATACTATCAGAGTAAAGTTTTTTTCGACGTGGAAAAATTACAATTTGATGGCGACGATATTAAAGGGTTTGTTATTCTATATTGAGCAATTCAATAGGCAAAATAATTTCAGTTTTTGGTAAAAGAGTGGGAAATGTTTTGACCTATGGAAGAACAGTGAAAGCATAAAAAAAAAAGGATGAAGAATAATGAGTGGCAAGACATAAAGGATATTACTAATTACACCATCAAGAACACTCATCAAGAAATCATCGGTTTGCATATCTTGCGAAAGTCTAGATGAAGCTTGAGGGTTATATAAGTCCAAGTCCTAAACAATAAGATTATATGTGAGGAAACAATTCTATGGCTTTCGGGTATCAAAAAGGAAAAATTTCAAAAAACACTTAAATGAGTTCAACTGGATTTTAATACAAATGACGCTTGATGAGAAGATCAATAATGAAAACAAGGCGATGGTTTCACTAATTTCATTGCGGGCATTGTATGATCATATTGTTACAATGCTATTATTAAAAAATAATATGCTTAGTTTTGATAAGGTCATCACTTCTTTGATTAGAAATTAGTCTAGGATATAACGAGACTTGGGGGGACCCAAGTGCCTTGGTGTCCATTGAAAGTCAAGGGGATCGAATATTGTCAAAGAGAGGTGATAAGTTGGAGAATAGCAACAGCAGGTCTAAGCTCAAGAATATTGAATGCTTACATTGTGGCAACAATGATCATATGAAGTGGGATTATTTTAAACAGAAACAAGAGAACGCGAATGGTGATGAGTGTCAAGAGAAGCAGGATTATGACGACAATAATCAAACTTATATCACTACCTATGGAGTCTTTCTAGTTGTTGACCGGGAGAATACACGGAACTTCACGGAGCACAAGACAAGTAGAGTGATGGATAGCGGATTTTCACACCATGCAATATCGAAAAAGTCTCTCTTCACCTCCTATGCGCCCGAGAACTAAGAGGTATGGAAGATGGGAGATGATGGCTTGTCAAGGTAGTTGGCATCCAAAACGTTAGCTTGAAGACAAGTAACAAGATAAAACTCATATTGAAAGAAGTGAAACATTTTCTAGATTTGAGGTTAAATTTTATTTTAACTGGTAAACTTGATGAGGAGGGTTGTTGCATGGCATTTGACAAAGACCAATGAAAACCCACCAAAGGCTCATCAATTGTGACAAATGGAAGCAAGTACTCAAGTCGGTACTCAATGGAGACCGGTTGCCAAGGGCAACGCCATGGTGATCAATGGAAAGTTCGGTTAAGGTAATGGTAGGAGGCTGCAGCGGAGTGTAAGGAGGAATGACTCTGCCATGGTGAAGGTGCCAAAAGGGAGTGGAAATAATCCAAGTGTTTTAGTGGAGTGGAAGAGGGTACAGTTCAAGCTCACGGAGTATGATGTTGAGATATCTCATGTAGGGGAAGTTGCCAAAGAGTAAAAATAACGGTTGCTGAAAGGCAAGGGGTCCTCCACAAGTTGTGAGAAAAAAATTATTAGATTTTGGGTCACTCTCTTATAAGTTTTACTCCCAATTAATTGATCATCAGAAGATTCGCTTGAATTTGGTGCAAAGACTTGCACAAGTGAAAGACTGAAGTGATGCGGAAGAACTGCGCCTGAAGGGGCACTTGTACGCCAACAGTAAAATCTGCTGAGCTTAGAAACACTTAAAGGGCACACATGTCTTAGGTGCGCACTTGATGCATGCCCGAAAGGCACTCATGTGCCAACGGTGATATAAAAGGCCCTATTGCGATGTTTGGGCAAGATTCGAGGTCATTTTTAACACAAGGGGAATTGCATGAAAAGAGAGAAGAAAAAAAAGAGAAAAGAAAAATATATTCAACATCCAATTGAGATCCATTTCAAGTTCCATTTTTAAGTTCGGATATGTTAGTCCAATCTTGTTTCTAGAATGTGTATTGTTTGGTTGCTCATATTTCTTGATGTATTCTTCTTTGTTGAATTTTTAGGAATATTGGGATTATATTAAATTAGTCATTTACACAGATTATCATAAAGGGATCTCGAAAAATATTATTTTGATAACCGGACATTTTATAGTAAATTTTTTCTAATATTATCCCATGGTTTGTCCTTTGTTAGAAGGATTTTTCATACTAAATATTATTACTTTAACTTGTGTATGCTTTTTGGTTGCATTTTTTATCTTATGCTTTTTGGTTGCATTTTTGTTCTTTGTACTTTTATGAAATTTGGTGGCTGACATTGATGGGAGATTTGGGGTTTGTTTCCGCTACACTAGTTGTGTGC
The DNA here is from genome assembly GCA_028571085.2 of Nepenthes alata. Taxonomy (NCBI): domain Eukaryota; kingdom Viridiplantae; phylum Streptophyta; class Magnoliopsida; order Caryophyllales; family Nepenthaceae; genus Nepenthes; species Nepenthes alata. The sequence goes on from JAOVVI020009827.1 coordinate 5,929, forward strand.
GTGTACTTTCCGCTATACTAGTTGTGTGTGTGTATCAATAATCTCAACAACAACATCCACTAGCTACTGACACCACAATTCAGAATGAAGAAATCAATCATCTGCAAAGCAAGAATGAAAATAACCTCACAATAGCTAATTAAACATTAAACTAAAAGGTAAGGATCATAGACTGATATACCCACTTTTAATTTGAACTCATCTAGGTATTCCCCAGCTTCCTCAATGAGATCTCCGTTCCCCATCCTAGAGGTTCATTTCATACATCTTCAGAAACTGCAAATGATCCATCAGCCTTGGATTCCCACACATATATGAAGGCGGAAGTTATTTCATTAATTTAGCCTCCAAGTATAAGAAACTGTAGATTATGTCAAAGCAGAGACAGGCATAAGGCATCTGGCTTACAGTTTATCATCATTGTGTTTGCTGATGACTTCAACATAGTCGGCAACAAGATAAACAGGGTATAACCCAACTCCAAATTGCCCAATCAGATTAGGGTCTCCACTTGTTTGCATCTTTTCAACAAAAGCTGTATAGTTGTCTAACATTAGTCGATCATAGTCCTTCACTACATAGTAAGTAATAAACCTTGGGATCCAAATGACTGCTATCCAACAGATCATACTGCAAAGAAGTACCGTGATATACCTGAAGTTTCAGACTTTGCAATGGTTCCCAAGTTTTTAATTAGATCCTCCTTCGTCATCCCTGTACCTTTGTTGCAAATGGAAAGTATTTTTCCTCTCTTTATCCGATTTGATCTGTATTCATCATATCAAGAGAAATCCAGTAACATAATCAATACATACATACACATTTCCGATTTGCGAGTATGGTAAATTGTCCCCTTATTGATAACCAATTTCAAACTGTAAAAAAAAAAAAGAAAACAAATATGATAATAAATCAAAATGATGGAAACCAATATGACAGCGTAACACTTCCATCACTGACCAAGATCTCAAGTTTCATGTTCTCTCCTTCCCCCAGAACCTATTTATCAGTGAGGGAGCAGTACCTAATCTTGTCAAGGGCCCAGAGATACACCGCATTTCACTTTGAGAAACAATCTACCACGTGTATTTTCCACAACCCAATTACCTCAAATACACTCACATCAGAAGCATTGGAAAAAAGCTCCCTCAAGAAAAATGTCCTTGTTGCTGTATAGAGAGTTGATAGGAATATCCATAAGTCGAGACACCTCCGTCTGAAACTCGTACTTCTCTGCATTACTGCGCAGCGTTTTCCTCGACATGATTCGGCTTCCCTAAACCAGACACGCGCATTAGCTAACAGGATCAACATACACGCAGAAACAGAAGGATAGAAAAATTTGCAGACCGTTTAGCGACATCAGAATCAGAAGATAAATCGGGAACAGCTCCTAGCTTCTCCTCAATCTTTGGAGGATTTGCTACCTCTTCCGAATCGCCTTCAGCATTTGCTTGTATTCTCAGTCCTATGTAGGTATGCCGACAGAGGGCATCAAAAACACGTTTAGATTTTGAGAGAGCCACAAAATTTTTAATTTCGGTATAACTCACTCATTAGTTTTCTTTTGCCACTTTGGATTTCATAAAAATGATCAAGATATTGGTGATTCCAAAAAAAAAAAAAGAAAGGTTCAGAACTAGTAACAATAATATCATCTTAGTTCAAACTCGGGTGTCAACAAGCAGCAGATCCATTGAACCGCAATCGAGAAGTTTGCGAAGGGGCACGCGATCTATAATTTTCATAACTTACAGAAAACGAATGAAATGCTGATGAAATCAAAAAACCAAAAGAACCTCATCTCAACGCATGACAACTTAAATTAAGGTAGACATTTCAACCTACAAAATCGCTTGAAACTTGCATTGATTTGATGTAATAACAAAAACAATGGAAACAGAATGAACTGAAAAGTGTACCTTGATCTGGAAGAAGAAAGAGAAGACAAAGAAAAAACATTCCGAACGGAATCGTCCACTTCCTCATCGCTCATTCACAGTTTGTAGCAGCTTCCTACTCCATATTCTATTGATCTTGGTACTTCATCTTGTTAAACAACTGCGCGTGATGCTTTGACACGACCGAAATTATTAAAATAATATTAATTTTTTTCTTTAATAGGTAAGTTCATTTTAATTGTATGTTTAAGTTTAAATTAATTTTTACTTTATTTATACTTAATTAACTTTATATTAGAAACTTTTGATTAAATAATCATGCTTAAAGTTTTATTTAATAGATTTAAATTAAAATTTTGACATATTTAATTCAAATCTAATATTGATGCAAGGGCAACAACCGTGAAATGCTCAACGTTCCTCAATTAATAATTATCATTATAATAAAAAATATCAATTTGATTACTTAGATAAAAAATTAAATTAATTATAAGATAAATCATCATTTATAAATTGAATCCGTTTAATTTAAACAATTTGAAAAAAAAATTAAGTTCGCAATGATAATTGTTATCAAGATTGCCTCTAGTATTGACAAAATACATTCATTCCCCTCTAAAATTAAATAATTTCATTTTTTTTATATATTAACTGATAAAAAAAATATATTATCAGATTTATCTATTAATAATAACAATTTCAAACTAAAAAAAAAAAAGCCTATCCAACCGAAATTTATTTGCTCTCTGACTAAAAAGACGCCGACGGCGACGTGCCATAGCCTCTCTCTGGTTAAGAGAACATGCGGAGCACATTTAGCATCCCTAATAATCAAACTGCCTGTAAGCCTCTCTCTCTCTCTCTCTCTCTGGTCTGTCTGCCGGCTGCCGGGCCAAAAACGCGCCCACTATCTCTCAAAGATGGCCGAAACACCGTCGTCGCCGGCAGAAACACCGACTCGAGGGCCGTCCGCGGCGTTCTCCGATCAGTTACAATACTGGTGCTATCAGTGCGAGAAGCGCGTCTCAATTGAAACCCTAACCGATCAATCTGACGTCATCTGTCACGAATGCAAGTTAGGGTTTGTGGAATTGATCCCTGCCGCTTCGTCCCCTCTGGTTATTCCGACCAGAAGCTCGGATCAGGCCGACGATTCCTCGTTTGGAAACCAATTCCAACAAGTTATTCGCTTACTTTCTCAGATGGCACATGAGGTGGACGTACCGCCTGCGCCTCAGAATCCTGTGGATCCGCCTTCCGATGATGATTACCTTCACATCGAGCTTGATGGATGGGACAATGACAACGAAGATGTGGAGGACGCGAGCAGTGCTGAGATCAGAAACGAAGCGGGCGAAGATCCGTCCGACAACGAGAACGAAGATCGCAGGACAAATGAAGAGAGAGAAGATGATTTACGGAGAAGACGGCGCCATTTGCTTCGTCTTCGGCTTCGCGATTTCGCTAGTCGAGCGCACAGCGAATGGCGGAACCGTATCCTTGATTGGGCGGATATTTTGATGGGCCTGGAAGACAACTCGATGCGGTTCCGATTGGAAATGCCTGAAACAGATCGACATATTGGGAATCCTGGCGATTATGTGGACGTGGCAGAGTACGAAGCCTTGCTGCAAAACTTGGTGGAGACTGAAGAGAGAAGAGGAGCTCCGCCGGCAGCTGAATCGGCTGTGTCGGCGTTGCGGACTGTGGAGATCAAATTGGAGGAGGGGGATTATGTCTGTTCTGTATGTAAAGATGCTGTTAAAGTCGGCGAATTGGCCACGGAATTGCCCTGTGGACATGGTTACCATGGAGACTGTATTGTCCCTTGGCTAGGAACGAGAAATTCTTGTCCGGTATGTAGGTTTGAATTGCCGACAGATGATCCTGAGTACGAGGAGGAGAGGAAGATGAGATCAGCAACGTCATCCGCTGGTGCATCCTTGGGTTCCGCTGGATGAAATTCCCTCTCTTGAAGACTGAAAGGTGCGCTGGAGATTTTTCTACGGTGATTATAAGATCATCCTTCTTCAAATTTACTCCGCTTTGGTTGTTTACTTGTGGATTAGATGAAAACAATTTGCTTTATTGAGTATTTAAATGTAAATAATTGGTTTCTACACTTAAATTATCCAAGCGGGTAGCCTTAATTTTGTTGAACCGAATCTGGCCATATGAGTTCTAAGCATTTGTATAAAAGGAATGAAGTTTGTGATTGGCTGTAAGAGTGGTTCATACCGTTGGTTGCTGAAATTAGATAAAGTATGAATAGAATAATGTATAAATGAAATTGATGGATTGTAAATACCCAATGTCCAATTGAGTGGCCCGTTTTTGCAAACTAGGCCCGCGTCCCAAGAGGCTCATGAGGCTGAATTGGCCCAAGTGACTAAATTAGTTCAAGAGGCCTGAGGACCTAGATCCACGGCCTAAGAAACCCAGAGAGCTGAATTGGTCCGAAATGCTAGTATAGCTTTGGAAGGTTGAGGACTTTGTAAAAGACCAAAGACTCCAATAAAATCCCAATGACATGGCACATAGAACATAGCTTGAAGAGTCCGAAGACTCAACGCTGCACGAGTCCTTAGTTGAATCCCGAGGGCGTTTGTCAACAAACATCCGTGAATATGACAAAGACCAAATACCTCGACGAAGACAAAAACATTTGGCGTTAAAGATCCACAGACTTGATAAAGGCCAAAGTTTTAATCAAGGGCACGGACTCTAAAAAGTCTCAAATGGTATGAACACAAAAATGAAACTCAAGATGGCCGAGGATGTCAGCTCAGAGGGATGACATACGCAAAGGTACGCGCGAACTCTGCAACACGCAATCTTTACGATGAATGATGGCCTGCGGAGCATGTGTGAAGTGACGTCTCGTAGAGCCAACCCGCATGCACGCAATCTTCCTGACACGACAAAAGGAATTTACAGAATTGGTGGTAGGCTTTCCTACACACGCCACCTCCACGTAGGAGTTCCATGTAGGAGAACACACCACTATATAAGCCTTCATTGTATACCTAACAAAGGACCCTGAATTTATTTTACTTACATTTACTCCCACAGAGAGAGAAAAAATAAGGCACTAACACTTCCAATTGAGAGAATATTTGTATTTGTAATAGTGATCCTTGGGATTCACCGTGAACTCTGTTATCATCCTTTGTACTTAAACACTTGAATAGTGAAATTATTTTCAAACTCAAAGTCTCGTAATTTTTTTCTTTCATTCAGCAAAGGGCTTTCCACGTAAAAATATCACGTGTTATTCTCTCTTTCCCTACTACTTATAAACTCAGTATTTGTATTGCTCTTCACTCAAATCTTCATCTGTATAGAAATCAGGATCGATGATGCAATATGATGCGTACCAGAAATTTAGATTGTCCTACGGGTCAGGGCCGCAAATCGGATTTTCTTGTTGGTCGATCTGACGCGGATCCATCTCCGTAGTCTTGAATCTGAGTCCTGTGCAACACAACTGAAAACTAACGGTCAGAGGTCGGCGGGAATTGTTCCCACCATAAATCCTCTGACGCTCAAGTCAGAAATCTTTCCAATAATATAGAAAGATAAATGAAGAGTGTATAGTTGGTGGGTAGAGTGTTTTGTGGAAGTCATGCTTTCAAGAATAGAGAGAGAATCTCTTCTTTTTGGATCCCTCGATTGAGACGGCTTTTTGGGATGTGGATCTGGACGGAGCACATGGCTTAGGATTTCGATGCTTTTGGCTTTTCAGAGTGGACTTCGAGGGGATACAGAACTCTGTTGGCCACGCAGTTGGCACAGATCCAAGCCTTCTGGCTATTTCAGCCGTTTCTCTCCCTTCTCCTCCTCTTGGAGGTTTTTGGAGGTTTTTCTTACAATTTTTCTCTTTTTTCTTTGGATGAGGTCTATATATAGACGGCGTCCATAGTTAACCGCTGTAGTTAACCGCCCGTCACACTTATCCGTAACCAACCGTCGAAGATAACCGCCATTGGATTGTATAAAGTGGTTTTGAACGGTTTTCTTGAGTCGGGTTTTACTGAACCCATCATTAGCCCCCATGCCGGGTTGTTCGAAATTTTTAACCCTCGGCATGTTTCTGATGGGATGCTGTTTGTTTGACTTTGTCGACTCACCATCTTTGGAAAGTCAATTTTTTAAACTTTGACCGTTTTTGGGTCGCTCGGTGATGTAACCGAGGTTCAGAATTTGACCGTTTTTGGGCCGCTCGGTGATGTAACCGAGGTTTAGAATTCGACCTCGTTTGGGCCGCTCGGTGATGTAACCGTGGTTTAGAATTTGACCGCTTTTGGGCCGCTTGGTGATGTAACCGGGGTTTAGAATTCGACCCCGTTTGGGCCGCTCGGTGATGTAACTGAGGTTTAGAAATTGACCGCTTTTGTGCCGCTCGGTAATGTAACCGGTGTTTAGAATTTGACCTCGTTTGGGCCGCTCGGTGATGTAACCGAGGTTTAGAGTTTGACCGTTTTTGGGCCGCTCGGTGATATAACCGAGGTTTAGAATTTGACCATTTTTGGGCCGAATTCGACCTCGTTTGGGTCGCTCGGTGATGTAATGGAGGTTTTTCTTGTGAAAGAAGATGCCGGTTTTGAAGTTGAAATCGGTTTCTACGCCTTCAAAGGTTCATTCTGAAATTTGCGAGAAATTTTTCGGAGTGCTTCATGTTGCTAGGGGAAAATCTGCGCTGAAATCTGAAGTTGATTGAAGTTCGGAGTTAGCCTAAATCCGAAGTTGATTGAAATCCGAAGTTGATTAAAATTCGGAGTTGATTAAACTTTGGAATTGACGGTCTCACTCTTGAGAGCCGGAGTGGAAATCAACCGGAGTTGATTGAATTTCGGAGTTGATGAAGTCCGGAGTTGATGAAGTTCGGAGTTGACGGTCTCACTCTTAAGAGCCGAAATACAAATCAACCGGAGTTAATTAAACTCCGGAGTTGATGAAAGTCCGAAGTCGATTGAAATCCAAAGTTAATTTTGATGGAATGAAAATTTCGCAGTGCAAAATTCTGGCGGACTGCAACATTCCTGAGTAATATTCTGATGAAGTGCAATTCAATATTTCCGAAGTGGATTCTGGCGGAGCGCAATATTCCGGAGTAGAATTTGGCGGAACGCAATATTCCGGAGTAGAATTTGACGGAGCTAATATTTTAGGAGTGGAATTTGATGGAGCGCAATATTCCGGAGTAGATCTGGCGGAGTGCAATATTCCGGAGTAGAATTTGGCGGAGCGTAATATTTCAGGAGTGGAATTTGACGGAGCGCAATATTCCGGAGTGGATCTGACGGAGTGCAATATTCCGGAGTAGAATTTGGCAGAGCGTAATATTTCCGGAGTGGAATTTGGCGGAGCGTAATATTTCTGGAGCGGAATTTGGTGGAGCGCAATATTTCCGGAGTAGATTCTGGCAGAGCGCAATATTCCGGAGTGGAATTTGGCGGAGCGCAATCTTTTCGGAGTGGAATTCTGACGGAGTGCAATAATCCGGAATAGAATTCTGAGGAGTGCACTATTCCGGAGTAGAATT
>JAOVVI020009829.1:0-13374 GCA_028571085.2 Nepenthes alata
TGAGTATTATTCTAATTTTATTAATCTAGATGGCGTGTGTTTAGTTAAAAAATAAATTTAATGAAATTCTGATAATATATGTGTAGCATTTATGTGTATAAGTACTAAGATATGCACTGTAATTTAATAATATTTTATTTTAATACATAAAAATATATTATCATATTCTCTGATATTAAATAATATTTCATGCTTAAAAAAACGCCAAGTATAACTATTATGTATGTACATAAAAAATGTTACATGACTGTTAAAAGGGACAGAGGCTTATACTTGATCAAAATCAAAATATAATATAAAAATTTTCTTAAAATATAATATTTACATTAAAATATTAAGTAAGTATTTTAATATGTATATAAAAAGAAATTATTTATATAAAACGTTATTTATGGAGATATTTTTAAAAAAAAATTAGTATTTATTCAAAGTAAATATATAAATTATGTTTTAATTAGGATCGAGTCAAATTAAATTTTTATCTATAATTGTGTCATACAAAAATTAATCAGATTTAATTTTTTATTATGTATATATTTTGACTAAATCTTACGAAATTTTAAATCATATTTGACAAACGATCAAATTTTGATGTGATTTAACGAGCCGGTCTAACGTATCTTATATATTTTTATAATTTTAGAGAAAATAAATTTAGATAATTTTAAGTAGAATATTATAAAAAAATAAAATAATTACATACTTAAATATTAAAATAAAATAAGATATGAATAAAATATTTATTATTATAAAATAGAATAATATAAAAATAGAGTAAAAATTTTATATTATTATAATCAATTATTAATAATAGTATGAGTAATAGAGTTGATGCGACTTGGATTTAGGATTTGAACAGGTTTAATCGATGCCGATTTTGTGAATAAATACGGCTTTTACTATCAATATTCCAAATCTACACATTACAACTAAATAAATACGAAATTGAAGCTTCAAAAGCTGTAGTGATCGATGATTCCGATCAATTGGACCGTCTTCAGGATCGAACCCGAGAAATGGCTCCTGCTTTTGATGTATCTTTCGAGAATGTTGTCAATCCTTCCATCGAGTTAGCTGGGATTCAACCATAAGCTGATGTCAACCTGTCCCATCTGGAGAAAGAAACACATCGTCCAGAAATTCCAACATCTGATCCGGTGGGTATTCAGGAGAGGATTCGTCTGGATTGAATTAATACACCTGCCTCTTATTCTCATCCTAGTCCTGGAGGTCATCCAAATTGTGTGTTTACTCCTATCTCCTCTTCAAGGATTTCCCTAAACGAAGCTGCTTTTAATGCGTGCTTTATCCAGGCAAGCTTTAAATAATACTCTACTTTATTGGAGGCGATATCTGACTGATAAGTTTCTTTCTTATTGGTAGGACGAAAAGCTGAATGATATTCTCAAAATTGGGATTCATCAACGGAGACTTTGGATTGGGCATCTTCAATAAGAGATTCGGAGCTTGTCTCAAAACCGGGTTGATGCAAAAGTGTTAGAAGAAACGCGAGTTAAGATGGAGGTAGCTATTGTTGATGCTCAACAGTATAAAGACCAAGTTTTTTTACCTCGAATCTGAATTGCAAAAAACTAAAAATGATCTTCAATCTGCTAAGCTTCACCTGTCGGACCTCCAAAGTGAGTTGGCTTGTTTGGGTTCTAAACTACTGACCCGCCTCAGACCGAAAAAAGTGGGATCGGCCTTGAATGCAAGATTTCAAGAAGGCATTCGTTTGTGTTAACAGATAGCCTTGCTGATCGATCCCTAATTTCCAACTAACTTCTTTGACCATAGGAACAGGGATGTACAACGTCGATCCGACTTGAGAGACTTTTCTGATAGAGGCAAACTCTCATCACGTCCTTCTGGTAGCCCCTCGTCGTAGCTTTTTTTTATGGTGTTAACGTATTAATAGAACCCTTTTATGTATAAATTTTTGAAATTCAAGATGACTATTTGATATTTATTTTACCGACTATGGTAGACTGAACGTGCTCATCCTTATATGTCGGAGTCGCCACACGTGTGCTGGATAGTCCCCTAAGGCTTTAGTATATTTGACCGCTTGTGGGTCAATCGGAATAGATCCAATATTTTTAATTCGACTGTAAATGGGTCGCTCGGTATAGAACCGAGGTTTTTATTATTTTTAAGACCGCTTATGGGTCCGTAGGCAAGTATTGATTGACCACTTGACTTAGGGGCAACCTAGGTCGATTAGCAACATGCAATATTATATTAAAAATATAAATAGTTAAACGAATAATAATGAAAGATTTTTTTATCAATATCGGCAAGAAACACATATCTTACGATGTACATGTTACCTATAAGGATTCAGGGTGAAAACTACGGATAAAATTCTTTAAATGGATAGTGTTCCATGTCCTTGGTATCAATTTACCAATTTTGATACGTAACTTATAAGCGCCATCCCGGAGAATAGTCGAGACAATGAACGGACCTTCCCAATTTGGAGAAAGTTCGATTCTGTTAATCATTTTGCCCGTTGTTTCAATACTCCTCAGAAATAGGTCTCTAACGTCAAACCGACGAGTTTTCATTCTTTTGTTATAATATCGGGCAATTCGTTGTTGGTGATTAGCAATGTAAATTTGGGCCGTTTCTCTTGTCTCTTCAAGCAGATCAAGTTGCTCCCTGATTTTTAGGTATTACTGATCGGATCAAAATTCTCAACTCGAAGACTAGGTAACCCGATTTTCACCGGTATGACCACCTCAGTTCCAAAATATAGGCTGAATGGTGTTTCTCGTGTAGGCTCTTTCGGTGTCGTCCGGTATGACCATAATACTAACGGCAGTTCATCTGCTCAAGAGCCCCTGTGTCTTCCAACTTTATTTTCAATCCATGTAGTAGAGTTTGATTGGTAGCCTCTACTTGTCCATTTGATTAGGGGTAGGCCACTGAGGTATGAACCAGCTGGATGTTCAAATCAACACAGTATATGATAAAATATTTTCCAGTGAATTGAGTCCCATTGTCAATAATTATCACTTTGGGAATTCCAAACCGACAGATGATGTTGTGCTTGATGAACTCGATAGCATTGTATTCCGTGATCCGGGCCAATGGAGCAGCTTCCACCCATTTGGTAAAATAATCAATGCTAACCATAACAAATTTTCTTTGTTTGGTTGTCACAGAAAAATGACCTAATATATTGAGCCCCCATTATGAAAATGGCCAGGGAGCTTGTAAATATTTTATTTCTGTGAGTGGTTGATGCGTTATGTTGTCATGTAATTGGCAGTTATCGCATTTCTTGACGAATTCCATGGCGTCCTTTTTTATAGTGGGCCAATAATATCCTTGACGCATTATTTTGAATGCAAGATTTTTGCCTCCTATGTGCGATCCACATACCCCCAAATGGACTTCGCTTAACACATATTCGGCTTCCTCCGAAGTAAGACAACGCAAATACGGGATTGAATATTCCCTCCGGTATATTTTCCTATCTACTATAGCATACTACCCGGCCATTTTCTTTATACGTTTTCTGTCTTTCGGGTTCTCTGGTAGAGTTCCTTCATTAAGGTATCATTAGTAGAAACTTGTAGAATTTCCTGATCAGATTCTTTAATACTTGGAGTGGATAGATTTTCATACATAATTTTTGAGTATTATTTAGGATTTTCGATTACTGCAGACTTTGCTAGTTGATCGGCCCTTCCATTGTTTCCTTGAAATATGCACTATTTCTATCTTGTCAAAATTTTTAATCATACCCCTCGCCTTAGCAAGGTAACTCGCTAAGGGAGGGTTTGTAGCTTCGAAATTTCTCAGGACCCGATTAATAATTAATTCTGAGTCACTGTAAATAATTATACGTTTTGCTGAGCATTCTTTAGCCAGTTGAAGTCCAACGAGCAAGGCTTCATATTCTGTAACATTATTAGTTGCTGGAAATACCAGCCTCAATGAATAGTTATATCCATTTCTTCAGGAGTCCTCAGGACCACTCCTAGTCCATTGCCAAACTGTGTTAACGATCCATCCACATACAATATCCTAACCGGTGCTGTCTCAATCTCGGGGTCGTTCTCATCTGTACCTTGAATTAGTGTCATAGTTTCAACAACAAAGTCTGTCATGGCCTGACCTTTTATGGCCGATATTAATTTAAATTCTATATCAAATTTGCTTAACTTGATTGCCCATTTTATCAGCCACCCAGACATATCAGGCTTCTGTAAGATTGACTTCAAGGGTTGATCGGTTAGCAGAATTATTTTATGCGCCTTGAAGTAAGGACATAACTTTCTGGTTGAATAAACGAGAGCCAAGGTAATCTTTTCTGCATGCGTGTAACGAATCTCAGCACCGACTAAAGCCTTGCTTACATAGTAGATCGGCCGTTGAATGTTTAATTCTTGTTTAATTAAGACCGAACTGAGTGCTGTAGGTGAAACCGCCATGTACAAGAATAATTCTTCTGCTGGTTTCGGTGATGCCAATAAAGGAGGGTTAGACAAATATTCTTTTAGTTCCTGAAAAATATCTTGGCAATTGGATGACCAAATGAAGCCATTTGTCTTAGTCCCTCCTAAGACTTTGAAGAAAGGTAAATATTTTTCTGCCGATTTAGATAGGAATCGGGAGAGCGATGCTAGTATTCCAGTGAGCATTTGAACGTCTTTTACTGTTCGTAGCGGACTCATATCTATAATTTGCCCGTGATCATGTTAACCACGCCTGCAGCAACTCAATTCTTTTGAGGTTGTTGTTGCCTTTCTTCTGCATGTTCAGGGGTTTTTTTGGGATTCTTTAAAAATTTTGACAGATGTCCTCTCCAGATAAGGTCTTTAATTTTTCTCTGTAAAGTTTGGCAGTCCTCCGTGCTATGCCCCGGAGAGCGATGATAATGACAATACTTGGACTGATCTCGTCCTTCCAGATTCTTGGGTGGCTTTGGCCATTTGAGAAACTTTTCATCCCTTATTTGCATAAGGATATTTGTTCAAGAATCATTCAGAGGGGTTAGGTTTAAGGGTTTAAATTTCCTAAAAACTCCAAGCCTTGTTCTGGGTTGCTTTCTTTCTTGAGAATCCAAGCAATCATTGTTTCTCTTCTTTCCACCGGGTGGCCCTCGTTGGTTGTGGTCCAATTGTATCGGCTTGTTTGATTCGTTAGCTTCTTCCGCTACAATGTATGTCCGAGTTATAGATTCTTCTTCACGAAAAGTTTATGGATCGCTATGTGCTAGATGCTTAAAAAATTCACCCGGCTCTAAGTTGATATAAAAGTATTCAATTTTACTTCACCAGCAATTCATGGGATTTGTCGAGCTTTTTCAGTGAATCGAGTTAGGAAATTCTTCAAGCTTTCGGTTGAACCTTGCTTAATTATGGCAAGATGCCAATGCTACTTTTCAATTCTTCTGTTGGAAGCGAATTGAGTTAAAAAACTATCAGCCAACTCTTCAAACGATTGAATCGAATTTGGTTGTAATCGGTAGAACTAGATCTGAGCATCTCCTTTTAGAGTCAAGGAAAAACACTGGCACATCGTCATTTCGTCCAGACCTTGAAAACTCAGGAGGGTTCGGAAGTGGTTTAGATGATCCATAGGATCAGCACTTTTATCGTAAGCATCCAAAGTTGACATTTTGAGTTTATGTGGGAGAGGTCGTGTACGGATTTCCATTGTAAATGGTGATCCACGTAAGTCAATAGAACGTCATTCTGTATTTCCTCCGAACACATGCTGCCAAATTTTCTCTATCTTTTCCTCCACTTGAGGAATAGTATCAGATCTCTTAGCATTAAGGTACGTTCTCAATTCCGTTTGTGGTATTTCTGGTTGGGCAGGATGAATGTTTCTGCGTGTCGGTTGCACATTGCAAGATGCAACTTCATATTCAGGTAATCTTTGTCCACTTCGAGAGTAACGTGGATTTTGATAGTCCGGATTCTGGTTCTGCAAAATGGGGCCTAATCGGCCTTCTAATCGTGATCGGCCTCCCGTATTGTTGGAGGCCACTTGTTCTTGAGCGATCGGTTGGTCTTCTTGTTGGATCGGGTTTCTCCTTTTGCGGCATTTTCTCTTGTTGGTTATAATATGACTAACAGGGATAGCAGGTCTGTTTCGTCCAAATTGCGTGCAGAGATTCTGAATTGCTTATGTTATATTATCTATCCAAGTATTAAATGCTTGCATTAACTCCTCTTGTCGGTTTTCCATCTGAATGACAGCAAGAGGAGGGTTGCAAGCGGAAGCAGCATCTCTTGCAGGGACGTTGTTTCGGGTTCTTGTATTGACCATTTCTTGAAGTATGGGATAAAAAGTTGGCTTTTTTGTCGATATTTTCACAGACGGCGCCAATGATGCGACTTAAATTTAAGATTTGAACAGGTTTAATCAATGCCGATTTTATAAATAAATACGACTTTAACTATTAATATCCCAAATCTACACATCACAACTAAATAAATACGAGATTGAAGGAAAGTTGAGATTTAACTCAAAATTTTTCTCTATAAACTCGAATCATTCATCTTTCTTCCAAAATATTGAAAGAATGCAGGAAAGAGACTGTATAAAATTTCTATTATTTCGAGACGATTTTGGTGAGTACCAACTTTACATGAATCATCCTCTCTCTTTCCCCCCTTTTTTTCCGTTCCAAACATGGGATCTTTATATCAATTTTTGAAAAAACGTCTGGATCAGATCATTAAATTTGTAAACCCGTTTTGCTCCGTTTCAACCAGTTACTATGAACAGTTTCTCCCACGTGATTTTAAACTGTAAAGGTTTACTCATATCTATATGATTTCATGGCCTAGTGGACCGTTTTCTGTGGGCCTTTCTTCCTCGTTAAATTAACCCATATATTGTTGTTCCCATTAAGAGTAAAAATTTATACCAATAACTTTTTTATTCTTATTTAAAAAAAGATTTCAAGGTACTTTGGACACTCCAAATAGTATTTGGGGCACACAGCGTCGGGGTAGTAGTAATTTCACAAGTCTCGCTGATTGGCGAAAGAGTTGGTCCAATCATAGTTGTAGTTGCGGGTGTAACAATAGATCTTAAATTTATAAATATGGAACTGATTAGAAAAGTACAAGATGCAAATTTAGATGACGTTGCATTGGAAAAAAAATGAACAGTTAAAAAATAAAATACAAAGAACGAAGTAGTTAAGATTTCGAATGAAAGATAAAATGACGATAAGTAAAATAGTAATAATTATAAAAATAGTTATTCATTAAATATAATAAATAAATAATATAAAAAATTATATTTTTTATTTCTTTAATTAAAAATATATATATTTTTCAAAAATATTTATTTTACATAAAAAAATTAAATAAAAAATAAATATTTAACTAATAATAAAATAAAAATAAAAATTTTATTTCCATTAATCAAACATTCTATAAATTTACCAATACTACGTTCATCAGAGTCGTACGTTAGCAGGACCCACGTCGACCTGTTCGCTTTCTTTCGGACCGGGAGTCACCTCCCCAAACATGAAAACCACTTTATTGCCACGCGTTCTCCGCTTTCTTCAGCCTCCCTGTTTCCCGTTGTCTCTCTTCCGTTCGGGAAAGCTGAAAGCTCTCCGTCGTCAACTCCCAATCGGACGTTTCTTTCCCCAGTCCACATCTGTTTGACTTGGCCAGGCAAAAGTCGGAGAGAGTCGAAATCAAGAGCTCAACAGCAAGCGATCCGCCATTATCGCATTTCATTGTACCGCATGTTAGTTTAGATTTTTTTTTAAAACCTCAACTTCCGATATTTTGTGTGTTTCTCTTGTTGTTGATCTTTTAATTTCTCGATTTCGCTCTGTCTTATTTCATTTTATATTCTATTGAATTGTTTGGCTTAGGGATTTTTGTAATCAGGTTAAATCGATGTCAGTTTGCGGTGGTTGTAGGGTTTGAGTTCATTGTTTGGTCGAGACCATGAGTGACAATAAGCCTTTGATCTATGTTGAACCCGAAGAGCTCAAGTTCCAATGTATGCACTTCTTCTTTTCTGATTATGTTTCATTAAGAATGATTTTGTTTCTGGTCTTCACGGTAGTAAGTTTGGTTACATTGAACGCCTTTCTACTAGCTCATGTTCATCCTATGTATCGTTGGATTACTGAAAGTGAGATGATTTGTGGTTTCTTATTCCTATTGATCTCTTCATTTGAGGTTTTGTTTATAATAACTAATCAAGTTTTGCTAAGCAATTGTGGCTGCAATGAGAATAAGTTTTAATATCTTAGGTTGATATTGGGAAGACATCTCTGGTTAAGAAAATATTACCAGAGCTTCACTTTCCACTTTACAATTAATTTAATATGGATGAAGAGAGTAACAATTCAGAGATGATAGATTCTAAGTTTGATTTGGGAATGTTGGCAATGATTTTGTGATAAAATAGATGGCAATGCTAGAAAGTTTATAGAATATTTTTACTCGTTTGTTGAGTATGGAATTTACACTAAGCTTAACTTACGGATTCAATGCATGGTTTTTGTTTTGTTTTGGTTGTGGATGCCTTTGAAACAATTGGGAACAGATGTTGGTGTTTTTCTTTTTTCGTTTTAAAAAAAAAAGCAAAAAAGAGGGTGACTGTGCTAGAGGAAGAGTGGATATTGAACATATAAAATGGGATCAGGTGGGCAAAGAAACATGTCCATAGAATCTGTTGGCATCTGAGTCCAGCATTTACTAATAGTCGGTGATTGCTTGCATCCATGTTTTGTTGGTATCCAGAAGCTAGCTTCTGATATTCAGCAGGCCAAAATGTGCCGGATGCCTCTGAAAGGCTACAGTGCCTTGTTGAGCTCTCAACTCAATTGAAGTCTGCTTTTGACCCTTTCGATGTGTTGGTGTTCAGAATTAGTGTTAAGGGGTTAGTGGGAATTAGTATGAGGATCTGCAATCCTTAGAAGGAAGTCAACGTAGGGCTGATAGCTGGAAACATGCGAAACATAGAGGTAATTTGGTTCACTTCTTATGTGTAGAAGTTACTGCTACCCATCATGAAATGGACAATATCATTATCAATGTTTGTGTGGTTTTCGTAAATATTAATTGATTATAAATAATTTGCAGTTTCTCCTATCATGAGATACTGTGGTAGTCTTGCCTGTCCTGTCGAGGTAGAAGTTATTTCGATGTAGACTACAGGTGGCAACTGAAATGAGATAAGGGCTAGAGGTGCATGGACAGAATAAAGGGTGCTAGAATGCTTTTTCTGTAATTGATGGACTTTATGGGTTATTTCAAACTTGCATGACATTGAAACTTGAAATGGAGTACGTTCAGGTAAATACTCAGATGGAAATTATCATACAGTAGTACTGGTGGTCTGTTGCTTATTTTTTTGCTACATTCTTTGTTGCATTTAGAATTGATGCACTAAATAGGATTTCTTTGTTGATCCTTATTCAGCTAATATGATCATATTTGACTGTTTTGATGGGTCCTGACATAATCTGATTTGTGTGATCAGTTGAGCTGGAAAAGCCAAGCTACTGTGATCTTAAAGTGTCAAATAACACTAAGCATCATGTCGCTTTCAAGGTAATGCCAGCATTGAAGCATGCCATCTGCTATTTTCTTAATTTGAATGTATTTCTGTTTACCCCTGACTTAAGTGACTTTTCCTCAATAACTTCTACCAGGTAAAAACCACGTCACCAAAGAAGTACTTTGTGCGGCCCAATACCGGTGTGATTCATCCTTGGGATTCATGTGTCATAAGAGGTAATGATCGTTAATATTTAATAGTCCTATGGGAATATTTGAGTAAAACTAGTATATGATGCCTTCTGAATGCCCTGTGGAAGGTGAAACACCGCTGACTATGTGTAGGCATTTGCCTGTTGGTTGTCTTTTCTATAGACTTCTATAAGAGAGGTGTCAACTGAAGGCACATTACTACATTTGCACGCCTAGTTGGTGGGTTTGATCAAGAGTGACGAGTTCTTTATATTTGCTTGCACTCTTTGGTTAATATTCATTGTCTGACCTATTGCAATTTAAATTCAACACTTGTAAAACTGCATTGATTTTTGGCATTATCAATTGTAGTGACTCACCAGGCTCAAAGGGAATATCCACAAGATATGCAATGCAAAGACAAATTTCTTCTTCAAAGCACAATTGTTTCCCATAGCAGAGATGTTGATGATCTTCCACCAGATACTGTAAGAATGTTACCTTGGAATTTTCCCTCTTGTTAGGCTAGATCAGTATTATGTTTTGTGGAAATGAAGTAACACTGGTACCACTTCTGTGGTGTTCAAAAAATGATTAATATGGCATATAGTTTAACAAGGATGGTGGAAGGGCAGTTGAGGAATTCAAGCTCAGTGTTGTGTACATTTCTCCTAAATCGTCCAAGGGAAATACAGATGATGAAGCATTAAAAGGCTCCAAAAGCAGTCCAGATAATGTGAGTCTTATTAAGTTATTTGATTGAATATAAAGAAACTATTTGCAAGTTGCTGCTGTTAGTGCTCCCATTGGTCCGTGTTAGATCCATGTCTGGGCACAATCAGCTACTGGTAATGCAGATAGTTCTTACTTTTGGTGTAGACAAATCATCTTTCACAGTTGTCACCTAATCCATCGTCTACATGTCCTTCACAATGTCAGGTGCACGGAAGCTCAAATATTGAAGATGTGCGTAAACTGAACCTGGATAATCTGTGTGTTTGTCATCTTTGTAGTCAGGGGAAATTTCTTTCTAACCTATGTCTCCCACTTTTCCTAAACATAGTTTAGCAAAGTAATCACGGTTCATTATGTGAACATTCTGTACAGTTTAGAGTGCTTGTATCATATTTGGTTGCTGCCCACATCAATGAGCACACATGGGCAAACGCTTGTTCCATAAAATGGATTTGCTGCAATGCTGATGGCATAATCATGCTAAAATGCCATATCCACTTAATAGAATTTGTTATCTTTCATTATTTTGTCTTTCTCAAAACAAGACTTGTGTCCAGATGGTAAAATTGGTCCCCTAGATTTACTAATAGATTGGGCCGTTGCCGTGATTTCAAATTATGACTGCATGTTCTGGCATTTTTGAGTAGTCATTATCGGCTTAGATTTGCCTTCTTAACCTTAATGTTGATATGATGTGGTGCTATATTTCATGCCATTCTTTGAAGATAAGATCTTTTGCATGTATTTTTCATTTTTTGTCCATTTGATGTTAGTGATTCTTGCAAAAGTACGTGTTAAACTAGTGCTATATCACAAAACTCTTGACGAACTTAGCAGTGTGGTCAGATTGTCTGAAATGTCTTCAATCTATTGATCACTGGTATTCTCTGTCGACAGAATCAGGTTTTGCAGAATCTCAAGGAGGAAAGAGATGCTGCTGTTCAACAAACACAGCAGCTCCAACAGGAACTGGTAATTGTGCTGTATATTTTGTTTTTTTAGGGTATGCATATGTATGTCTATATATTATATGGGTATCTGATATATGTCAAGACTCAATGTATAAAAGAGCACACTATTAAGTAAACAGAAGGATATTTGAGGATGCCATGTGAATCGCTAGAAACATCTCAATTCTATGGCTAACCCAGTAATGAAAGTTTCGTAATGTAAGGGACCAGAGCAGGCTACCATCACACAAAGGCCATATCTTTGTCACTAAGTGGAATTATTTGAATCAGTGGTTTTTGCATAAAATGAACCCTCGTGGATCATATCTTGAAATTAAATTAATATTCTCTGAAACCCCTTCATTTTTGCTGGAGAAAGATGCAAGGAAGCTCCTTGGTTGATATGTGTGTACGTCTCACAATAAGAATACAGTATTTGAAATTCATAGCTGAACAGAATGTATTGTCATGTTGGATCTTTCACTGGAAGCTTCATGTGGAAGTAAGTGTCTTGCAATTACCTTAAAACTGGGTGGAAATTGAAAAATGGTTTGTATGTTGGCTTTCCTCTTTCGAAGTTGTTAGATTCCCCTATTTTTTATAGTGAATATTTCATCATCACAACTGGGATGGCTATGATCACAAAATGGGTCTAATATATTTTAATTTATTGTCATAATTATAGTAATCCAAATTATCATAATGAAATCCTCTTTTTTAAAAGTACGAGAGAGGATAAAAATGAAAGAACCCTAGCAAGACTCTTCCTCATTGGCATTTTTCTTGAGGATTAAAGCCATGGCTATTAAATCAGTCTCTTGTACCCAAATACATTTGTCTACAATTTTATTGTAATCAAGGGAGGCTTCGGCCATTGTGATTGACAGTTATCGTGTACCTTTCCTATTCTTATATCTGACGCAGGAAACGCTGAAGAGACATAGACAACGTAGAAGCAGCCCAGGCTTCTCCTTAAAGTTTGCTCTTTTTATGGCACTCGTAGGAATCATTTTCGGGTTTCTTCTAAAACTTTGGTTCTGTTCGCCATCTTCGGAGTAGCTTGACACGCTGCCATCATGCAAGAAGACAAATTTGTAATTTCATAGTATCATCATTCATGCTGCATTCACGAGTGGATAGATTGCCTTAATGTTGTCTCCCCTAGTGTTTTGCTAGTTCTCTTGCCATATTAGTGACTTCAGTATCAGTAGATATTGCATCTCTTTTGTTCCATTGTCCCACCATGATAGAATTAATCGACTGGCAATTGCAATGAACAATGTAATTTCTTCCCCCTAACAGAACCGTCCCATATATCCAAGACATCGAGGATTTTTATCGTGTGATTTAGACAACTGTAATCATAAGATGGGTCGAATATATTATATTGCATTGTTACAATTCCACTCATTGAAAGTATTATGGTGAATAAAACATGCGAGGACCTCACCAACAGCTCTCTTGGTTCCCTCAGGCCGCAAATAACAATCAGGGGGATACCCTCTGCATCTGATTTGGAGATTGGTTTGTGTTTTTCAGTTGGGTTTGACAGGCCAGAATGCTCTGTGGGTCTGCTAACGATTACATGCTACTGAGGCAAGATCTTCAAACCTTTACCAATCTGATTCTGGCAGCAACTATAATTGGTTTTTTATAAGTAATTAATTCAATTAAATGAAAGTAAAATAAACTGTGCAAATCACAAGGAGATAATAAAAAATACCAGAATAGTAAAATGGCAAAACTCAAGCACGTGATTCAGGGCTCAACATATATCAATACTGTCCAAAAATCAACTCTAGAACTGGTCGGAATATCTCTCACAGCAAAAGTTTCCAATGCTTAAGCATAGAGCGACGGACAGACGTCACAGTTTAGGTTAATGGGCATAACTTATCCCAAATGCAGTAAAAGATCTATTCAGAGATCGACAAACAATAACTCTTTTTTGATAGGTAAGGGACAGTGGCCAAGTGAACAGGGATCCTGTTTCG